>JAODAL010021641.1:0-66584 GCA_025379985.1 Phyllomedusa bahiana
AGGGTTAAATAAAAGGGACTTCCCCCTTTCCCCTTTTTTGGGAAATTTTAAATGAGTTCTACACCTGCCTGTTAAGCTCCATTATTCCTCCATCGCAACGTCAGTCACCTACCACACATGACCCGATGACCTGATCCCCCCCCCGTGTGACTGACCATCTGTCTCCGTCTACCGTTACACTATTAAACTCTATAGGGATGATTTCTGGTCAGTTTTCTGACAGTTTCTAAATCTGTAAATCATCTGAAAATCTGACGAGAAAACCATGCCCTGTGGACTGACCCTTAGTTAAGTGAAAGAAGCTTGCTGGTAATAAAGGCAGTTTAATTGCACTACCCTTTTAAAAATGGGTAGTGAGAACAATATTATCGATAAAAAAGAGATACAGTTTTTACACTTAAAAATCCATCCGTGTCCTTTTACTATCTTCCGAAGGTGCACAAATCATTAGATAATCCCCCAGGAAGACCCATTATATCGGGGAAAAATTCTCAGTTACACCATCTTTCCCATTACATTGACTTGTTTCTCCATGATTATGTTGTAAATCCTTGAGAGTTTTTTGAGAGATTCTGATTCTGTGATAACATCGATAGTGGACCAAAATTTGGAGGAGGATTTTATGTTGCTGACGCTCGATGTGGTGGCTCTTTACACGAACATCAAACACAAAACGGGGAATAGAGGTGGTTGGCTATTTTCTAAGTAATGATTTAGAAATTGTTGATAAACAAAAGAACTTTCTATTGGAAGGAGTACGTTTTGATTTTAAAAAATAATGATTTTTTGTATGACAGATTTTTTTTACCATCAGCACGTTGGCACAGCGATGGGGACAGGCGTAGCTCCATCGCTGGCCAATCTGTGTATGGTTTTCTTTGAGAAAACATTCATCTTATCTGAAAACACATTTTGTAAAAACATTGTCTATTACCGTTTATACACCTCTTTACAAGAGGAAGTCAAGCGTTTATCTAATTGTCCTCTGTCCTGAATAGATAGGATAAATATTACTAAAATGATGTTACTTCCGCGAGTGTTATATTTACTACGTTCCCTTCCATATATCTTACCTCACGCCCTACTCCACAAGATCCAATCGCTTTTCCTATCCTTCATTTGGGGTGGGAAAAAAACAAGATGTAGGAAACAACTCATGTTCCTCAATACCAAACAGGGAGGTATGTCAGTGCCGAACTTGGAACTTTATAACATAGCCTCTATACTAGAGCCTCTCCAATTCTTCTGGAGCTCCCCTAACTCACACCATTGGTCCCAAATCGAAAGCTCCTCCTTAACTCCCTATGCAGTTAAATATTTACTCATAGCTGCACTCTTGGGCCTTGAGTATCCGACTCCTTCCTTCCCTTTATTACAGCATGCCTTCCGAGCTTGGACTAAGTACGTTAAGGTACACAAATGGGTCTTCTTCTCTAAAAAAAGAGTGCTCCATACTCTTATACCAACTAGCCTACCCCCACCTCTCGGTGAAAGACTGGATATCTCAAGGTCTCAGAAATGTTGAGCAATTGTTTGAAGGAACTCATCTCAGGTCCTTTACGGATCTCCAGCCTGAATTTACTTTAGAACGGTCTACCTTTTTTAAATATTTGCAAATCCGACATATTCTGCAAAACTGGTCCTGGCCCGACAAACCCAGGATCATTTGCCCGTACACCAGTTTCTTAAAGGGTCAAAGAGGTTTTGAGAGGGGGTTGTCAATTACCTATAACCTTCTATTGCATAGAGAAGCCCCAGATAAACCGTACTTTGCAGTCAAATGGGAAGAGGACTTGGGATGCTATTACCCCATTGATACATGGATAGCGGCCTTTGGAGTTGCCACCAAATTTTCAAAATGTATTAACCATCTAGAGGTGTCAAAAAAATTACATTTGAGATGGTACCTGACTCCGACTCGCATAGCCCATTTTTCTCAATCCAGCTCAACACTTTGCTGGAGAGGTTGCGGTCACAAGGGCACCCTATTACATATGTGGTGGACCTGCCCCTATATTTCTAGCCTCTGGAGCCAGGTTGAAGAATTAATTTCAGACTTAACTTCGTCTAAAATCAACATTTCCCCTTCCTTAGCGCTTTTGGATATTAATTTAATGGATTTTCCCACATTCTTTAGAACAATTCTCCATCAAATCTTAGTAGCCACCAGGCTGACAATAGCTAGATACTTGAAATCCACCAATATACCAAACATTAAGGAGATTATTCAGAGGGTGAACTAACAGTATAAATGTGAGACCTCTCTGGTTATTCCTCCACACTTGATCCCAAAAGTTTAAACTAATTGGAGTCTATGGATAGATTCTCCACTCTTTAAGGAAGCCTAGAGCCAGAGAGGGAAAATTCTTAAGGACCTTGGGACTTCACAATTTATGTGTTCTTTACAGTTTTGGCAGTATCCTTTCAAAAATGTTTCAAAAACTCCAAAATTTAATTAATTGATTTTCTCTGAGTTTTATGTTCTTATTCCGGATGTATTCATTTATCCATCCTTATTGTGCCTTGATATGTGACAATTATGGCTTGTTTTATTAGTTGTGAATTGTTTTTGGTTGTTTATCAAGGGTTTTTTTCTGTGCAAACTGTTGACTTACATCTCCTGTATTTGGTAAAATAATAAAAATTTTGAAGATGAAAAAAAACATTGTCCATTTTAGAAGGTTCGTAGACAATTTGCTTTTTATTTGGAGAGGTAAATTCCCCGAGTTTTTTACCCTTTACATAAAAGTTTAGGAAAAATCCAAATCCAGAAAAAAAAACCCTTCACTTAAAATAAATTTTTATAAAGTACTTAAAATACAATATTCTGACCCCTAATCAATATCAGCAAAAAACAAAAATAAAGGACATCAATCCAAAGAATTCCAGGCACAGATCAATTACTTAGATGATAACAAAATCAGGGACTTATGGTTTTGAAGAACTTGATTATTTCGTAGGTAGCTGCTGAAGATAATACACTTTGTATAAATCAGGTATCCTAAAAACAGTCCCTGCAATAAACTCCTGCAAAGGCAGAGTAGTCGTTCCAAAAAGGGCGGCCACACCTATTGGTGGCTCTACCTGCAATGTGTCCTACACTACTTATTTGTCCTGGAAAAAATAAATGATGCGATATTTGGATAACTGTTTTAATCTGGTTGTTGTAGGATTAAATTGATTGTGGGATATTTTTAGAAGACCAAATGTGTGAGATATAGTTATAAATTTGTAGTCCCCTCATTATCTTGGACGCCTTTTGGTCCGCTTGGCTTTGGGATCACCTTTTTCGTAGGGGAATGGCCCAGCACTGGTTCGGTTTAACACTGGCCTCCACCAGCTTTTTTCAGGCACAAATCAAAAATGCAAACAAAACCTCAGGCTGTCAGGCCACTGACTTGAACTTGTAGAGGTCCTCTCTACCTTGGTCTAAACCACCAACCCCAAAAAGCTACGCTTTTACCATCACCACTGGTTCGGGTTCCTTTTCAACCTCGGGGGCCAGGCCCCCTTCAAGCTCCTCTGGCCCCCTTTCCGGTGCAGACCATTCCCTTTTAAAACCCCTTAGCCCCCAGGCTTTAAGGGCCTCCTGGGACCTTCCAAAAACCGACCTGGAAACGGGGTTTAAACCCATCCAAACATTGTCTATCCCGAAAAGAGCCGACCAAAAAGGGCTGAAAAGTACCTAACTATAAAGCGTTTGGGCCAATTTGCTTACTGCAGCTGACAACGTATATGGCTTTCTCATAACCCACCAAGGCCAGGTACCCTTGGTGGCGTGTTGTTTGCAGATCTCCGGCTACATATCCTCTAGTGGCAGAAACATGCGACTACCATCGGTCTCTCTGCCACAATATTTATTTGTATTTTATGAGCCTTTGATGAAATTGAATCGATGACATAAATAGCGGGATTTTGCCCGCGATAGATAGACCTGAGGATGCGTGGTTGCGACCATGAGAAACGCGTGGTTCAGCTTTTTATTAACTTTCCCCGTATTAATTTTTTGATATGCTGTCCTGACGCGTTTTTAATTTTTTATTGGAGTACGTTTTACTTTTAAAAACAGCTATTTAATAAGTATGTATCTTTTATCTACACTAGCTCACCATTAGAGCCAACATACACTACCTGGCTATAGTAGTCTCCTTGCACTAGACTTTCCCAGTCTGTAGTAAAAACTGTAACACTAGTTTTAGAAACTTCTATCGATTCCTTCACGGCGGATCTGAAAAGAGTTGGCGTGGGGCGGGAATTTCATAAACTTTTTTGTCTGTGTTGCACACGCTCGTGCAAAACTAGAAGGGAGAGATTTACCTTTTTTTATTTTTGGCATTTAAAATTTCCACTACCAAGGGGGAAGCGCCTTTGTTCCTTTTCCCTCCTCCACCCTTTGTGTTTCCTCCCTGGCTCTGAGTGTCTGAGATTACCTACTGCAAGGTAAAAAAGCACCAAAATTGCCACAAAAACACAATGTGTGAAAACACCCTTAATGGGAGTTCTGATTACAAATGAGCAGCTATCAATGTGTGAGATGGGAAAACCCTTTTGAGGTCAGGACTCTGACTTGGCCATAACAAAAAACAAATATTTTTTCACCTTTAGTTCATTTAGTTTGTGTTTGGGGTCATTGTCATGTTGCACCAGCCAACGTGTCCTCGACTTTGGATCATGGACTGCTGCCCTTACTTTCTCCAGGAAAATGTTTTAATACATTTTAGAATTTTTTGTTCCTCCCATGATCACAAGGCCCTCTAACCCCGTGGTTTCAAAAAAACCCAGAAACCCGGATGGGACCTCCACCATCTTTACCCTTTTGGGTTAGGTTGGTTTGGAGGGACTGTTTTTTTTTTCCCCCCATACAAAGGGGGACATTTGAATGTTGGCGCGACAGGCCAGTTCCTTTAAAAACTTTTAAAAGGGAGTGCAGAAAGCGGCAGAAAGGGGTGAAAACCCGTTTTTTCTCAGGGGCTACAAAACAGGGGAGTGTAGACCAATACCCCCAAGCCCGGCTCAGGCACCACCTTTACCCCGGCGTTCTTTGCAGGGCATACAAAACAGGGGAGTGTAGAGCCAATTTCCCACAAGTCTGGCACAGGCCCCCCCCTTTTTCCCTGGTCTGGCTGTTTTATTTTTCAGGTCACAAAATACAGGGCACTGTAGAGCCCAAAACCACAATTCCGGCTCCGGCAAACCCCCTTACCCTTTTTCTGGTTTTTTCTTCGCAGGTCCCAAAATAAAAGGGAATTTTGAGCCCCAAAACCACAATCTGGCTCAGGGAAACCCCCTTTAAACCCGGTCTGCTGGGGTTTTTCTGCAGGGCATCATACAAGGGGATGTGAGCCAATACCACAAGTCTGGGGTCAGGGACCAACCCTTTAAACCCCGGCTTTTTCTTCTGCAGGTCATACAAAAAGGGCAAAAAAAGGGAAAGCCAAAAACCACAAAGTCTGGCTCGGCCCCCCCTTTTTACCCCGGGGCTGTTCTTCTGCAGCCCAAAATACAAAGGGGAGTTTTAAAAGCCAAAGCCACAAGTCTGGGCCCGGGCCCCCAAACCCTTTTCCCTGGTCCCGGGGTGCCTTCTTGCAGGTTTTACATACAGGCAGTGAAAAACCAAAACCACAAGTCTGGCTCAGGGACCACCCTTTTTAAAAAAAAAACCCCGGGCTGGCTGTTCTTTTGCAGGCATACAATAGGAAAAAGTTTAAAGCCAATACCACAAGTCTGGCTCAGGGCCCCCCCTTTAAACCCCGGGCTGGCCTGTTCCTTTTCCCGTTTAAACATACAGGGGGGTGTAGAGCCAAACCAAAAGTCTTTGGTCAGGCACCAAACCCTTTTCCCCCCGGTTTGGGGGTTTTTTCTTTTTTGCAGGGCATAAAAGTACAGGGGCGGTAAAGCCCATACCACAAGGCTGCCCCAGGCACCACCTTTACCCGGTCGGGGTTTTTTCTGCAGGTCCCTACAAACAGGGGAGTGTAAAAGCCAAAACCACAATTCCCGGGTCAGGCCCAAAACCTTTTCCCCGGTCTGGCGCTTCTTCTTTCAGGGCTACATACAGGGGGAGGTAAAACCCCCCAAAACCACAAGTCTGGCTCATGCACCACCTTACCCCCCGGGCGGCCCGTTCTTCGCAGGTCCCTACCCAAAAGGGGGGTTTTAAGCCAAAACCACAATCTTTGGGTCAGGCACCACCTTTTTCCCCGGGCTTTTGGCTGTTCTTCTTCAGGTTCCCAACCCTAAAAGGGGCGTGAGAGCCAATACCACAATCTGGGCTTTAGGGACCACCTTTTCCCCGGCTGGCTGTTCTTCTGCAGGTCAAACAACAGGGCATGTAGACCAAACCCAAGTCTGGGGTCAGGAAACACCTTTTCCCCCGGTTTTGGCGTTCTTTAGCGGGCATACATACAGGGCAGTGTAGACCAATACCCAAAATCTTGGGTCAGGGCCCCCCACCTTTAAACCCCGGTCTGGGGGTTTCCTTCTGAGGTCATACATCAGGGGATGTAACCAATTTCCCCAAAAATCTGGCTTTAGGGGGACCACCTTTAAACCTGGTCCCGGGGTGTTCCCCTTTTCCCGGTCATACATACGGGCAGTGTAAGCCAATACCACAAGTTCCCGGCTCAGGGAAACCCCCTTTACCCCCGGTCGGCTGTTCTTCTGCAGGTCAAAATATAGGGGAGTGTAAAGCCAATACCCAAAAAGTCTTTGGGTCAGGGAACCCCCTTTTAACCCCGGGCCCCGGGGGTGTTTTTAACTTTTTTGCGCCAAATTTTTGGGGTCAAAGAATCATAAATGTGTCTAGTTTTTATAAAAAGGGGTTTCACACTCCCAGAAACGGGCCCCAAATTTTTTGGCACATTAAAAAGTTTTTGTGCAGGATTCCCCATTGGGGCCCAAATTTTTTTAATGGGGAAAGTTCATTTACATCTGAAAACAAGGGGTTTCTAACCCCTTTTGGGCGCCAGATTTAAATCGCACACAACCCCTTCTTCTTTTCCCCCAAGTAAAGGGTGGGAATTTGGGCCCCTGGACCACCGCAAGCGGGTGAAACTAAGCCACCCCCAGGGAAAGGAATCTAAGTAGCCCCCGGTTTTTTACCAGACCCGCCGCAAACGGGGATTTGGGCTTTTCGGGGGGGGGGGGGCGTTTGGGGGTACCAGGGGCGTCCCCCTGACGTGACATGCTTGCCCTGGGGGGGGGCCCAGGGGCGCGAGGGTAAAGAATCTTGTCCGAGTACGTGTCGTGGGCAGGCAAAAGGGCCAGGGGAGGGGAGCCCCAAAGGTTTTGTGGACGGGACCCGGGAGGAAAGGGCAGGGGAGGGGGCAGAGGTTCCAGGGCAGGAAACGAAACAAAGGGTCTGGTACACGGGAAGGCGACAAATACTTCAGGAACCGCTTTTTTAACGGCCGGGGCAACATAGGGTCCACGAGGAATTTTAAATGCAAAGCGGACCCTTGAAAAAGGGGAGGCTCTGGCCAGGGCGTCGCAAAGGGGGGTTTTAATTTGGGGCTTTTGGGCCCCCCAATAAAACTCCCCCGTGCCCCCAGCCCCCCCGGGGGTCCAGGGCCGGGTGCCAGTGGGGTTTTTGGGGCACCGACGGCCCTTCAGCTGCATGTGGCCCCCCTGGGACGCACTTTCAGCGGGGGGCTTTCCCGCGGGGGCAGAGAGCGACGCTCCCGCCCGCGGGCAGTGTCGGGCCCGGGTCTGGGTCCGACACTGGGGGCCCCCCCCCGGGGCCTCCCAGCACTGAGGATCCCCCCCCCGGGCCCCCTGCGCCTCAGCCCGGGACGTCGCGAAGATGTGATTTTAACGCGACGCTGCCTTTTCCCCCGGGCCGCACAGCGCCATATCCGTGCGCCCGAGGAAACCCGCCGGGGACCGGGGTGAAGAGGACAGAAGAGAGCGCGCTCCGCCGGGGGAGTTAAGGTGAGTATTAATGTTGTTATTTTTTAAAAAACGTTTTCCCCGCCTTTAGTGCCCCTATAACTGCCGTCCCCAAAAAGCCTGCCTGTGGCCCCCCTATACTGCCCCTTTGGCCCCCCAACCCGCCTTTTGACCCCCCAAAACCCCCGCCTGTGGCCCCCATAATCCTGGGCCTGTGGAAACCCCCCAAATAAATGCCTGTACCTCCCTATCTGCCTGTGGCCCCCAAATCCCTGCCTGTGGGGCCCCATAAAGCCCCCTGTTTCCCCCATATCCCTGCCTTTGGCCCCCAAACCCTGCCGGGCCCCCCTTTTCCCTGCCGTTTGGGCCCCCAATCCCTCCTGTGGGCCCCATAATCCTGCCTGTGGCCCCCCCTATCCCCCGCCGGGCCCCCATAATGCCTGTGCCCCTAAATACCTGCCGGGGCCCCCATAAACCCCTTTTTGGCCCCTAAAACCCTCCTGTCCCCCCAATACTGCCTGTGCCCCTATAATGCCTGCCTGTGGCCCCTATCCCTGCCGGGGCCCCCTTTACCTCCTGGGGCCCCCTAATATGGCCGTGCCCCTATAATGCTTCCCTGGGCCCCCAATCCCTGCCTTGGCCCCCATATCCTTCCCTGTGGCCCCCAAGCTCCTGGCCCCAAATTGCCTACTGTGCCCCCCTATCCCTGCCTGTGGCCCCCATATGCTCCCTTTGGGGCCCCATATACGCCTCAGTGCCCCTTATTCTGCTCAGTGCCCCTAAATACCTTCTTGTCCCCCGTATATACTGCCTCATGCCCCCTATACTGCCTGTGGCCCCTTATTTTCCTGTCCCCCCCCATTACTCCTGCCCCCCCTTTTAAATACCTGCCTGGGCCCCCCTAATACCTCCTGGGCCCCAATACTGCTTTGGGCCCCTATATACTAACTGAGGGGACTGCTATACCTAAATTTAAAGGGAGTTGCTGGAAATGTGAGGATTCAAGAATTTTTTGTGTAAAAATCCCAGGGACGGTATTGGCCGGGAGCAATCGTTGAAGGTGGAACCGGAGGAGAAAAAAGGGGGAAAGGTGAACGACGGTAGAAAGATGTCTCCGGGAGTCATAAAGAAAAGCAGTGTAATCACTTATATGTCTGCAAGGGGGTTACTAAGCAGTAACTACCACTATATGGGCACTATTGGGTTTGGGAATGTCTTCAGACCTGTGTTTCAGTGATGCACAGGGGGTCGGGGAGGGTTATTTATCCTATTTGTAATGTTTTTTGGGTTTGGTTTTTAGGAGGGTTTTTGTAACAATCACTTGTCGGAATTTTCTCCATTTATCGGTGTAAATGTTTTGTGACTGTTTAGGGGATATTGTCCCATATGAAGGTGACAAGTTTCTGAAAAAGTAAATTTGTCATTGGTGATTTTTACTGTACAATTGACTGCTGAGGAGCATGGACGTGATCTGTGTGGGATGTCAGAAAATTAGTGACAGGAACAGAAGGTTTTTTCCCTGTAAAAAACATCCACAGCTTCACAATGAGGCGTGGAAAAATGTCGTGTAACCCATCCCTAACCCAAAAAAACACAAAGGGCCCGAGCCCCGGATTTTTAGGAGCCCCTAGCAACGCTCCTGCGTCTGCAACCAACCAATATCGGGACACTGCCCTTTAAATTTAGAAACGCGCGCACTCGGCGCCTAGGAACTGGCATCACGCAGCCTGGCCGCAGGAGAACGCGGACGGGACAGGAACGCGCCGGGTTAATTTTATTACCGGAGGGGCGACCCACCGGCTTTGTCCTCGGCCAGCGGCGGCACCCGAACCCCGGCAGGCGCCCCGAGGGAACCACGGGGCGCCTGCGGCCCCTCTGGCCGGGAAGCGGGCAGCCGCTACAGTACCCCCCTCCCTTAGGTCTCCCCCCTTCTTAGGCTGAAGAACTTACGAAGCAAGTCTTGATTTCAGATGTTAGACTCCAGTTTCCCAGTACCTCTCTTCGGGGCAGAAGCCTTTCCAATATACCCGAAAGAAACGCGTACCCCTGATGGTTTTCATGTCTAAGATGTCCTTTACCTTCAAAACATCAGGGGATTCTAAGACCGTTAGACGGGGCAGCGCCCCTCTTGGGTGAATCCGGTTCAAGACCAGAGGCTTAAGGAGGGAACGTGAAAGGGCTTATGGATCCGGAGGATGGAGGAAAGCAGAGCTTATATACACTTGTTTCAATTGTCGAAGTACTCTGAACGGACCCAGAACCGCGGACCCAATTTATAACAGGGGACATGAGGCTATGTATTATGGCAGAGTAAGCCACACTTTATCCCCTGGGCGGAACGTGGGGAGGGTCTTCTCCTCTTGTCAGCTTGGGACTTCAATCATGCAGAACCATTGAGTAAAGCTTGTCGGGTCTCACGCAAATGACCCCGATCATCCTGAACCTGGTTGTCCACGGCAAGGAACCCTCGGAGGCTTGAGGCCAAGTGAGAGGGGAGGGCGTGGGTGACGTCCAAAGACCACAAGGAATGGGGAACGGCCAGTAGAGTCGGAGTTCCCATGTTATAGGAGAAGCTCGGCCCAAGGAAACAGTTTCGGACCAGTCCGTCCTGGCCTTCCGGACAGCAAGTGCCGTAATACTCCCCTAAGATCTGGTATACTCTCTCCACCTGCCCATTGTTCTGGGGATGGTACGCTGATGAGAAGTCCCAGTTTAATTTCAAGCAGGAACACAGGGCTGCAGCCAAATTTCGAGACAAAATGACGCCTCGATCGTAGAAATGTTGGATGGTAAAACCATGCAGGCGAAAGATGTGCTGAAAAAAATGAACGCCCCACTTGGGAGCAGAAGGGAGCCAGGCATCGTCACAAAGTGGGACAGCTTCGAAAAACGGTCAGTGACTACCCAGATGACCGAGTTCCCGAGGAAAGGAGGAAGGTCCGTGATGAAGTCCATGCCTATGTGTGACCCTGGAGCCTCCGGAACAGGCAGAGGGACTAGGAGGCCAGTGGGAGCTAATGGGCGTGAACTTTTTTCGAGCCAAGTGGTACAGGAGAGAACAAAGTCCCTTGACATCTTGAGCATAGTTGGCCAACAATAATTGCCGGGAGAGAGGGCAAAGATTTCGTATTCGGGTGCCCGGCCAGAAGAAACTATGCCCCCAACCCAGAATTCACCTCCTTAGTGCAAGACGCACATCGGCCTCTAACCCGAAGGGACACTATCGGATATCCCACATGAGGAGCCACATGGACCATTCTTCAGGAGCAAATGAATGCTGAGACACCGGTCCTCCCCGGTAACGTCAGAACACGGGAGAGGGCACTGCCTTGACATTTTCTCGCCGCTCGGAATCGGATCTAAAATCAAAGCGAGAGAAAAAAAGGGGACCACCGGCCTGGCGAGAAATTTAACGCTGAGGCCTTCTGCAGGTATTGGAGATTTTTATGAATCGTGAAGACGTCAAAACGGATGTCGGGCTCTCCTCCAAACAGATGTCGCCACTCCTCCAGGTCCCAATTTTATGGCCAGCAGCTCACGATCTCCAATGGCATAATTTTCGTCGTTCAGCCGAAGAGAAGGTCTTAGAAAAAAAAAACCCGCATGTGACGGTCTTGCCTTTGGGACCCTTCTGGGTCCAGGACTGCCCCTGCTCCCTCGGAAGAGGCATCACTTCAAGGCTGAAGGTCTCTCCTGGATCCGGGCAGGCAAAGATAGGTTGCAAGGAGAACGCAGCCTTCATCCGGAGAATGCCTCCTCTCGGCCGACGGAGGCCAACATTTAGGTTGGCGTTCTTCCTGGTAGAGCCAGGGGGGGGGGGCGATGGGAGCCACCGAGCGTAGAAAATGGGGGATGATTGCCGGTAGTAATTGGCGAAATCCTAGAACCGTTGAATCGCCACGGAAGACCGCAGGTCCGGCCACTGCTGGATCGCAGAGAGTTCGCAGGGTCCATCTGAAACCTTCGATCGGAGACTAGTTAACCCAGGAAGGGAAGCTTGGCCCTGGTGGAAGCGGCACTTCTCTCTTACGTACACATGTTGTCCCGCAAGACGACGCAGGACCTTCGGAACTTGTCTCCGATGGAGTTCCGTATTCATGAGAAAAAATCAAAATATCGCGTCCAGGTACACCAATGACGCTGGTGTCAGCAAGTCCCGAAATGAATACGTCCATTGAGAACTCCTGGAATACAGCTGGGGCATTGCATAGCCCGAAGCATCACAACCCTGACGATATTCAAAATGGTCCCGTCCCGTGTGTTTGAATGCCGTTCTCCATTCATCTCCCCTCTCGAATTCTTGATGAGGTTATAGGCTCCTCGCAGATCTAATTTTGTGAAGATCTTGGCTCCTAACGGAGGCGTCGAAAGCTCCAGGAATCAAGGTAGAGGTACGATTCTTCAAACGTGATCTTGTTTAGAGCCCTCTGGAATCGATGCATGACGAAAGTGAACCGTCTTTTTTCTGACCGAAAAAGAACCGCACCGCGGTGAGGGAGGAACATGCGTAGAATCCCTTCGAGCCAAGTTCTCCTGTATATAGCTGACATGGCCTGGGTCTCGGCACAGAAGAGATAGACCTCCCACTCCGTGGGCCTGGTACCGGGGAGGAGACCTATAGGAACAGTCATTAACGACCATGGGGCGGTAGCCACTACTCTACAGCCTGCTCTCGAGAATACATCTCCAAGATCCTGGTTCCCGCTGCAGACCATGTAGAAACTTGACAGACGACTGTGAGGAGAGATGGACACGGGCGTGGTAGCCACCAAACAGAGATCCTGGCATTCCGATCCCCAACGAAGAACTTCGCCCGTTCTCCAGTCAAGTGTAGGGGCGTGGCGTTGCAGCCAGGTAGCCCCAACAGATCGCCGAAGAAGCGCGGGGCAGGACGTGTAAGCAGATCCACCTCACGTGTGTAGGACCCCAACACGAAGCATCACGGTCTGGTGAGGACTGGATGCTATCGCTGAGGAGCGCCCCACTGACAGAAGAGATGAGCAAACGGCTTTTCAGACGGGTCCACCGGCAAACGGTAACGAGACACCAGGGTAGGGCTGTATAAAGTTGCCGCGGACCGGAGTCCAAGAAAGCTGACACCCGAAGATATTAGGCCAAGCATCCGTCGTTACCATCCCACTGCAACACTCAGTCCGTGGAGAGGAAGGCTGGTCAACCTAGGGACGCCTCTCCTACAGCCCTATGGTGCGGGCGTTTCCCTGACCGCTGAGGACGCTGCGGACAACTCCTACGGAAAGGTCCGGCGCTGGCGCAGTAGAGGCAAAGATTATCCACCCTGCGAAGGGAACAGTTTCGGACTCCCGACAAGTTTGCCCGGTCCACCTGCATGGGCTCTTCAGTGGACAACAGCGGAGGGTTTGCGGAGATCTCTTAACACAGGAGCCAGACGAGGAGGCGGCAGGGGTTTGTGGCCAATCCCGCTCCAGACGGAGCTCCTTCTGTCGTTCCGAGTGAAACTCACGTCTATGTGCGAGTGGCAGATTAAATGAGCTCACTCAACTGACGAAGGAAAGATCTCTGGCTGCACAGGACGTCCTTTACTCTGCTCGAGAGACCCTTCTAATGTGGCAACAGAGAGCGGACGTCATTTCCAAGTAGAGCTCGTAGGCTAGGGTGGGAATTGAACCGCATATTTCCCCTACGGAGGAGTCCCCCTTGGCGTAAATTTAGTAGCGCCATCTCCGCAGCAGATGCTCCTGCAGGCTCCTCAAAAACGCTGCGGAATTCTGCGAGGAAGGAGCCTGTAGGTCGCGGGTCACCAGATCATTTTTCCCGGTCCCAAAGAGGTGTCACCCAGGCCCAGGGATTTCCGCGGACAGCAGCTCACCACGAACGCCACCTTTGACCTTTCAGTGGGAAAAACTGTCGGCCATCAGCTCCACGTGCAAGGACCACTTGCGTGATGAAACCTCACAAGCTTCCGAGTCTCCGTCAAACTTGTAGGTAGAGAAGGCGAAGCTTCGGAATCGGACCCACGTTGCCCAGCGGATGGCCCGGGTAGAAGAATCACGGCGAGGAGGCAGGTTGCTGCTGTTGCTGGGACGCCAGGAGTTTGGCTGCCATCATGGCGGACAACTGACCCAGTTTCTGAGCTTGTTGCGCGATCTGCTGCGACTGTTGGGCGACAATGTCGTGAATCTTTCTAGACTTTGGAGAGGCACCTTGGCGGGATCCATGGCTGGATCTAAAACTGTAACGGCTGGGTAGTGGATCCTCTGACCAACCGCAAGCGATGATAGCTAAGCACGCCAGGGAACGGAAATCTAAGTAGCCCCCGGTTTTTCACCAGAGCCCGCCGCAAAGCGGGCTGGACTTGCTGCTGCGTGGGGCCTACCAGGTCCGTCCCCCTGACATGACTTGCTTGCGATGGCGGCCGAGGTGCAGCGAGGTAAAGAATCGTAGTCCGAGTATCGTAGTCGTGGGCAGGCAGATGGTCAGGGCAGGCGGCAATGGGTTGTGGTCGTGGACAGGCAGGAAGGTCAGGGCAGGCGGCAGAGGTTCGGAGTCAGGAAAGTAGCAAAGGGTCTGGTACAGGTAAGGCGACAGTATTATTCAGGGAACGCTTTTTCTACGGCTCGGGGCAAACATAGATCCAGCGAGGAATGATGCAGACGGAAACCCTTAAATAGGGGAGGGTCTGGCAGACAACCATTATCGGGCACTGGCCTTTAAATTTACGAGAACGCCCCGCGCGTGCTAGGGAACGGGCCACGCAGCCTGGCCGGCAGGAGACGCGGATGGGACAGGAAAGCGGCGGGTAAGTTATTACCAGGGGCGGACCCCGGCTCGTCCCGCGGCCAGCGGCGGCACCCGACCCCGGCAGGCGCCCGGGAGGGGAACCACGGGTGCGCCCGCGGCCCGCGGGCCGGGAAGCGGGGGCAGCCGCTACAGCCCATAGTGTTGTGCATTTGTTCTACTTTTTATGAAAAAAAACTTTGAGATTCTTAGTTCACATGTTTTGATCAAAAAAATTGTTCTACTTTTGTCTCATCTATCCATAGCATATTTTCCCAGAAGCATTGTGTAACATCCATGTAGCCTTGGGTAAACTTGTGCCATGCCCCCGTGCTTTTTTTTGACACCCTCTACATAGTGAAGGGCTAATGCTACAAAATGTTAAAGTATGTACTTATATATACTAGGCCTAAAGTGATGCTATTTTGTATGTTCTTTAATTCTATAGCTGTAGCACTGTCTTTGAATCATGTTCAAGGCCGAGTATTTCTTGTTTTCATTTTTTGTAACTGAGCTTACTAAGGGATTGGTGATAAGAGGTTTTTTTCTCATACAATAAGTGGCTAAAATTCATGAGAAATGTTCACTGTTATGGAATATAGCACATCTGCATTTATTTTCTCATATATTTAGGCTGGATTCACATCTGCATAGGAGGTTCCATTTGGAACTTCTGTCACAGAGGTGTAAAAGGATCTGTTTATCGACAGACACGAGGAACACCCGATGGACCCCATTGACTACAGTGGAGTCCGTCAGATTTCCTCTGTGGTATCTGCCAGTTTAGCGGAAAATGTAGCGCAATGCATCATGTGCTATGTTTTCCATCATTCCCGACAGAATTTGTGACGGGTTTCCAAACACAACTTTCGACACAAGTGTGAATCCAGCCTTACTGTAGTTTGACCATCATAATAACTTTTTACCTGAATTTACGAAATGTCGCTAATGTTATGAGATATAAAAAGATTTATGAATTCCTCCTACTTTGGATTAAATATTGGATTTCTTCCCA
The DNA here is from genome assembly GCA_025379985.1 of Phyllomedusa bahiana. Taxonomy (NCBI): domain Eukaryota; kingdom Metazoa; phylum Chordata; class Amphibia; order Anura; family Hylidae; genus Phyllomedusa; species Phyllomedusa bahiana. The sequence continues at coordinate 15,659 of JAODAL010021641.1, forward strand.
GAAAACAGTTATGTTACAATTAGTCCCACCTCTATTTAAATTACTAGATACAATTTTGTACTACTATAGGTTGATGTAATTTCAATATGAATAATGTGATTTCATGAAATAAGTTCTGAGGGTGTTCTCTCAGAGCACCAAACTGTGTGAGCTATTACAATGGGGAACAATTTTTATTTTTTTCGGTGCCTAGAAATTTTGTGCTTATTCTGGGTATTTGATTGCTACGGAGTCCGAAAATCCCATCCATTTTGGTCTAGCAGCTCTAGTTTAGTTGAGTACATGATTTTACATTGTTCTCGTGATTGATTTGTGTATAAATATGTAGTGCAGATGAATAGAATTGGATTCACTCAGGCACATTCATGTTTTTCTTTCCATGTGTTCTTTAAATGTTCTAAAATGTATGTCTTTTCTGTTTAACATGAATTTCAAACATTTCTTTAGTACAATATTGAGTTACCATTACATTCAACAGCATGTACTTGTAAGGTGGCCATGCCGGATCTCCAGAACTAGAGCTGATCGGGGAAAACGGGTGTCATTTTCAGAATCAGCGCCTCAAACATACTCAAAAACAGTTTCAACTTTTTAGGCTCCAAAATGAGTGTTTCCCTGTGTTATTGCTCTAATGCTGGTCAACATCCAAAGAAGTGACCAATTAGGGTAGTAAAGTATAGTTAGTACTCTTATCAAAAATGAAGATGGGTGCTTCTGAAGGAGACTGGCACTTACTATCAAATGGTGTCCCGTTTGAGTCTAGACCGGAAGAAAACAGAAGACTGGTGGAAAAGGAAGATGGCGCAGATGTCAGAATACGTTCGGCCAGGCAGTCTTCCGTTCGCACAGTGCAACGCCCGTCAAGGGTTAAACCATCTGGTCTGGGCCCACACCCTTGGAGAGATGCTGCTCGTTAGCTCAGGAGTGACAGCTCTGCAGCCTCTCCCAACAAGGGGTGTGTCGCTCAGGCCAATCAGAAGGCCCGGACGCCGCACCAATCAGCTGCTGGGGCGGTGTCCGGGAAGACCTTTTAAGCTGGCTCAGTTCTGTGAATGGGTTCCCCCTGTGTTTTCCCTGCGTTTCTGGATATTGTTTTCCTAGAAGTTGACCTTGGAATGTTTCTTGACAACATTTTTGACCTCCGTTTTGTACCACGTGACCACAAGTGTTTGACCCTCGGCTTGCTCTCCGTTTCTCTTCTGGTTCCCGTTTTGGCTTTGGCGTTCCTGACCGTTTTCTTACTCGAACTGTTGACTTTGCTTTTCCCTGACAGCCCCGCACCGTTCGCATAGGGTTTGTTGTCCAGTTGGGGTCTGCCACCTAGGGCAGCACGCCAAGTAGGCAGGGACAGTGGGCAGGGTGGCAGTCAGGGCCCACTGCACCTCCTCTGATGTGACAGCAGAACTGAATCCAAGATGATTGGAACTATTGGACAGTTACCAAGACTACCACCAGAACAATAACCAGGGAGCCAGTAAGGGTATCAGAAAACACTATTAGTAGCGGACAAGGACGGCTGGAATATATCTGGTTGCACTGATAACTGGTGAACGGGACTTTCCGAGTACGTGGAGAAGATAAGTACTTGAGTGTACACAGGTTTCTCTAGGTTACAGACCTGCCCTCTTCTATGTGTCTAATCTGATAGCATGGAGTGAGGTCATCACCACACAGGACTCAGGCTTGAGTATGTTATCTCTAATAATAGAATGTAATTAGTGCAGAGAACTAAAGAGCTTAAGGTAAACAAAACTATAGATAAGATCTCCTGTGCTCAGAGCAATTAAAAGGGCTGTGAATAATATGGAGCTGATATGCTAATTGCTGCCATAGAATCCCCAGCAGCCTGACCAGGAAGAGACCATGAATGAAAGCTGCTTTTGACTAGTCAAACTTCATAGTGAGACAACCCTTTTAAAGGGCCATTGCCATTGTTAATTAGTTTAACCATTTTTGTTGGCTGAGATTTATCAATACTGTCTTACTCGTAGTGCAACGTTAGACGGTCTTACAATGTGCCACATGTATCATAGTGTTGATAAATCTGTGACCAATGTATTTAGAAAAAGTCTTTAATTACCTGTCCCTTCATGCTGAAAGCTAATCTTTGTAGTGAGAAAACCCCCTTAAGTTTGTGTCTGTAAGGAACAGTTTAAGGAGTATGAAGACTTTTGCACTGTATATACATTACCGTTCAAAAGTTTGGGGTCACTTAGAAATTTCCTTATTTTTGAAAGAAAACACAGTTTTTTTCAATGAAGCTAACATTAAATGAATCAGAAATCCACTCTATACATTGTTAATGTGGTAAATGACTATTCTAGCTGCAAACGTCTGGTTGTTAATGCAATATCTACATAAGTGTATAGGGGCCCATTTCCAACAACCATCACTCCTGTATTCTAATGGTACATTGTGTTTGCTAACTGTGTAAGAAAGCTATTGGATATTTTGAACACCCTTGAAAACCCTTGTGCAAGTATGTTAGCACAGCTGAAAACAGTTTTGCTGATTAGAGAAGCTATAAAACTGACCTTCCTTTGAGCTAGTTGAGAATCTGGAGCATTACATTTGTTGGTTCGATTAGACTCACAAAATGGCCAGAAAAAGAGAACTTTCATGTGAAACTCGACAGTCCATTCTTGTTCTGAGAGATGAAGGCTATTCCATGCGAGAAATTGCCAAGAAACTGAAGATTTCCTACAATAGTGTGTACTGCTCCCTTCAGAGGAGAGCACAAACAGGCTCTAACCAGAGTAGAAATAGTAGTGGGAGGCCCCGCTGCACAACTGAGCAACAAGACAAGTACATTAGAGTCTCGAGAAATCGACGCCTCACAGGTCCTCAACTGGCAGCTTCATTAAGTAGTACCCGCAAAACGCCAGTGTCAACGTCTACAGTGAAGAGGCGACTCCAGGATGCTGGCCTTCAGGGCAGAGTGGAAAAGAAAAAGCCATATCTGAGACTGGCTAATAAAAGGAAAAGACTAATATGAGCTAAAGAACACAGACATTGGACAGAGGAAGATTGGAAAACAGTGTTATGGACAGATGAATGAAGTTTGAGGTGTTTGGATCACACAGAAGAACATTTGTGAGACACAGAACAACTGAAAAGATGCTGGAAGAGCCTGACGCCATCTTTCAAGCATGGTGGAGAGAATGTGATGGTCTGGGGTTGCTTTGTTGCTAGTAAAGTGGGAGATTTGTACAAGGTAAAAGGGATTTTGAATAAGGAAGGCTATCGCTCCATTTTGCAGCGCCATGCCATACCCTATGGGGGCGCTTGATTGGAGCCAATTTCATCCTGCAACAGGACAATGACCCAAAGCCACCTCCAAATTATAGCAGGAAACTATTTAGGGAAGAAGCAGGCAGCTGGTATTTTATCTGTAATGGAGTGGCCAAGGCAGTCACAAGATCTCAACCCCATTAAGCTGTTGTGGGAGCAGCTTGACCGTATGGTCCGCAAAAAGTGCCCATCAAGCCAATCCAACTTGTGGGAGGGGCTTCTGGAAGCATGGGGTGAAATTCCTCCAGATTACCTCAGCAAATTAACAGCAATGCTGGAATTGCTGCAAAGGGAGCATCCTCTGACGAAAGCAAAGTTTGAAGTAGAAAATTGTTATTTCAAATAAAAATCATTATTTCTAACCTTGTCAATGTCTGGACAAGATTTCTATTCATTTTGAAACTCATTGGATAAATAAAAGTAGGAGTTTTCAGGGAAAACACAAAATTGTCTGGGTGACCCCAAACTTTTGAACGGTAGCATATATATAACATACAGTGGTCATCAAACCCCCGCTTGTCTATCTCAGGGAAGAAATGCTGTGATGGCCACAGCCAACTTCAGGCGCGCACTTCCTTTTCAGACTGTAGGTGGTTCTACAGCAGTGATTGGCATATCAGCTCTGCTATTCCTATCTGAGCCTGTTAGATGGACATTGCAGTGCAGGAAGTTTGTAACCAGCAGTGCACAAGGCTACAGAGCTCTAAAGAGTTAAAGCTTGTCAGTCAGTAATGTAAACAAGCTTCCCTCTTCAAGTTGTGACATCACCTTCCCAACCAGTGCTGCAGCCTATAAGGGCCGGTAACTAGGATATCTTGTGTGTAAAAGCAGGAGATGAGATCTGCTCCTAACTCTGAAGTGAACCAAATCAGAACAGCAATGTATTTGTTAATATTCTATATTTACCTTTGCCTACAGGTTTAAAGTGAATCAATGAAACGGGAATACCATAATATAAAAACGAGAAGTAATATTCTAACGATGCATTCCCTTTAAGTGGGAGCAGGAAACGCTCACTCCTGCAGTCAGCTTCTGTCACAGGAAGTGGCGGCATTGCTAGAAGTTGTGGCTTGCCAATAAATTCTTGAATCAAGAGTGCACAGACAGTGCAAGGCAACAGTTACCTGAATGTGCCAACACAATGTATATACATTGCATTTACAGCTTGTCAGAGTAGTCCTGTTACTAGTCGTGTCCTCGTGGGATCCTTCAACTATAACGACCGCGGGGGAGCAAAAGCTTCACACAAATGAGGTTGCAAAATGCTCTGACCTTTATTGAACATCAGCTGTATATACAGTGAATTGCAAAAGTCAGGGACTGGGAAGCTGCTCCGAGTTAATGAGAAGATGGATTGAGCTAAATACAGGGCAATCCTGGAGGAAAACCTGATAGAGACTGCAGAAGACTTGAAACTGGGGCATAGGTCCACCTTCGAGCAGGACAACGACCCTAAACATACAGCCAAAGCTACAATGGAAGGGTTTACATCAAAGCAGATTCATGTGTTACAATGGCCCAGTCACAGTCCAGACCGAAATCCCATTGAGAATCTGTGGCAGGACTTGAATCTTGATGTTCACAAACATTCACCAACCAATCTGACTGAGCTAGAGCGATTCTGCAAAGAAGAATGGGCAAAAATTCCAGCCTCTAGATGTGCAAAGCTGAAAGAGACATCCCCTAACAGACTGCAGCCGTCATTGCAGCTAAAGGTGGTCCTACAAAATATTGAGTCTGGGCGCTGATTACATATGCATGCCATGCTTTTCAGTTTTCTAACTTGCAAAAATTTTGAAAGCATGTATCATTTTCTTTACACTTGTGACGCCTCATTCTCATCTGGACGCCATCTTGGACCGTCCTGGGGTATTTAGCTCTCGGATCGCCGTCCTTGGTAGAACAGTATTGGTACACCGACACTAGGCTTCCGTTTAACTGGCCTCAACCAGTTTTATTCAGGCACAGGAGACATATACAGAAACAAAAACAAATCAAAACCTCAGCCGCCTGGCCACTAACTAAACAATGGTAGAGACCCTCCCTATCAATGGCCTCGGCCTATCGCCGAGCACCATCAACACTTTTCCCACACTGGGGTCAGGCTTCTTTCCAAGCCTCCAGGGGACCAGAGCCTCTGTCAGCTCATCTGCTGCTCCACACTGCCAGGAAGTAACCACGACCCCTGTTTACCTGGAGAAGGAGGCTTTTTATAGGCCTCGGAAAAACCTGGAACCGGAACATGGGAACAGCCACCCACCCAACTGCAGCTGTTTCGGGAAAGCCAACCCATAATGGCTGGACGTCAGCCGTACTACACATAGGTGTCAGCAACCTAATTGTAATGGTCCCGGACGTAGAAGTGGATCCACTGGACCACCGCAAGTGATGGTGTAAGCCACGCCAGGGAGCGGAGTCTAAGTAGGTCCCGGTTTTTAACAGAGCCCGCCGCAATATAATATACGGTAGAGGCAGCGCCCGGCACTTGCCGAATTACCGGCGCGCTGGCCCTTTAAATTTCACAGAGCCGGCGCGGGCACACCCTAAAGCACGGGGACGTGCTCGCCGGGCAGCAGGAGGCTGCTGAAAGACTGGAGCGTGGCCGGTTGAGTACCGAAGCGCAGGGGGACGAGTGCGCCCGTCGCCGGACACCCGGGCAGTGGCGGCACTCGTCCTAGTAGCGGGGGTACTGACAGGATTGCGATGGCACCCGCAGCCCGAAATGCGGGCTGCGGCGCCGTTCGCAACACTAATGTTGCTGACCGACAACACCGGGCGTCCCCCACCGAGACCAGGCCCCCGGTGGCACGTTTCTAGCTGGTCTCTCCACTTAGTAGCAGCACCATGCAACCACCACCTATGGCCGCTATGCCACACACTCCACAAATACTTGCTACTTTGTGTTGGTCTATCACACAAAATATCAATAAAATGTATTTAAAGGGGATTTCTCACTAGACTGCTTCACTAAGTCACTAGCAGTTTTAAACTCACTGTCGCCTCAGGATATGGGTGCTTCTTTAGCAGTGATTAGTGATTAGCAGTGATTAGCATATTTAGCCTCTCTGTAATTAGCTGAGAGGTTACACTGACAAATGCAGGAGATGTTATCTTCAATAAACTAAAGGTAAATTGGATGTGAGGACTGAAAACAATGGCTTATCTGTAATCTTGTTAGAGGTAATTAGTTTGCTGCTGACTGAGCCATCTGTACATGGTGATGGCACTCCCTGCTTTCTGATCTAATCAGATAACAGAGTTATGGGCAGGTAATCATAGGAACCTGTGTGCACATAAAATATCTCATCTCATGGCTAAAGTAAAATCAATTGACCAATGTATTTAAAAAAAAGTCTTCAATGACCTGTCCCTTCATGCTGGAAGCTAATCTTTGTAGTGAGAAAACCCCCTTAAGTTTGTGACTGTAACGTTTAAAAAGAAGGAACAGTTCAAGGAGTAGAAAGACTTTTGCAACCCATTGTATGTCTATAACATACAGTGGTCATCAGACCCCCGCTTGTGTATCTCAGACAAGAAATAGAGGAAGAAGTGTAGAGAAATTGAACTTTATAAAAAAGAGGACAATAAAAGTTAAAAAGTTTGGTGTGTAAAGTATACAGAAGCTGGTTGTAATGCCAATAGCTCTGCCTACCTGTCGTCCCAGCCCTGGTATATGTTATCTACATCAACTTTTATAGAATTAGAGAAACTGTTCAGATAAGATGGAGTAGCACTAAGGTACATTTATTCTAATAGATCATATTGATAGGATATGACATGAATGTCTGATAGGTGCAGGTCCTACCTTTTGGGTCCGCACCTAACTTGAGGAACAGGATGCCAGAAGTCATGCTTACACAGCACTCTCCATTCATTAAAATGGCTCGGTTGTACTTAGGACTCTCATAGAACAGAATGGAGAGTAGTACACAAACGCTACCTTCTCTTTGTTCTGCTGTGGGACCGTTCTCAAGATATATGTGGGTCTCCGGTGGGATGTGCACCTATCATACATTTAAGGCAAGGGTGCACAACATCTTCTGGTCCAAGGGCAACATTATCATATTGTATATCTCCCAGGGGCCGCAGTAAATCTTAGAGGGGTGTTCCTCATCGGAGACCTTGGAGGCACTTCAATTGTAAATACCCAAAATGGCTGAGAGGTCTTTGTTACACTTTAGTGGCTGCCAGAGATCAGAAAGGGAAATTAAGTCAGAAATAAATCCTACTCTGTGGAAGAAATCCAGAGATAATGCAGAAACAGTTTTTACTGGATTGTTCATTTAGGTCCTTAAAATATCATATACAGCCCTTTAGTGCCCGCCATACAGTGCCCACCATAACAGTGCCAGCCATACAGTGCCCTCCATGACAGTGCCAGTAATATACTGACCACCACAACAGTGCTAGAAGTACAGTGCCCATTATAACAGTACCAGTCATACAGTGTCCACTATAACAGTGCCAGTTATACAGTGCCCACCATAACAGTGCCAGCCATACACTGACCACAATAACAGTGCCACCCATACACTGACCACAATAACAGTGCCAGCCATACAGTGCCCGCCATAACAGTGTCAGCTATACAGTGCCCGCCATAACAGTGCCAGCCATACAGTGCCCACCATAACAGTGCCAGGCATACAGTGCCCACTATAACAGTACCAGCCATACACTGACCACCATAACAGTGTCCACGATAACAGTGACAGCCATACAGTGCCCACCATAGCAGTGTCTACCATACAGTGCCCACCATAACAGTGCCACCATAACAATGCCAGTGATACAGTGCCCACCGTAACAGTGCCAGTCATAGACTGACCACAATAACATTGCCAGCCATATAGTGCCCACTATAACAGTGCCAGCCATGCAGTGTCCACTATAACAGTGCCAGCCATACACTGACCACAATAACATTGCCAGCCATACAATGCCCACCATAACAATGCCAGTGATACAGTGCCCACCATAACAGTGCCAGCCATACACTGACCCCAATAACATTGTCAGCCATACATTGTCAGCCTAAAGTTATCTTGCTTCTGACGCTAAAAATACGTTTTTTTACGGATGCCTATGCCATAACATGTCCACGTAAATGCCGCCATACAGGCCCACCATACATGTCTCCCATACATTTGCCCACCAAACAGGGCCACCATAACAAATCCAGGATACGGGCCCCGTAACGGGCCAGCCCCAAGACTGCCCACAAACATTGCCAGCCTTTAAAAGTGCCCATATAACAGTGCCACCTGCAGTGTCCACTATAACATCCACCATACATGACCACAATAACATTCCCCAGCCAACAATCCCCACCATAACAATGCCATGAACGGGCCCCACCAAAACATCCCAGCCATCACTGACCCCATAACTTTGCCCCAACTTTGTCAGCCAAATTATCTTGCTTCTGACGCTAAAAATACGTTTTTTTACGGATTCTGCCGCTAAAATCCTTTTCTTTACTGTATTAGTGCCAAAATATGTTAAGAAAAGTATTTTAGCGCCAAAATCCATAAAAAAAGGATTCTTGCACCAAAATCTGTTAAAAACACGTATTTATAGTGTCAGAAGCGAGATAACATATTTTGGCGCTAATAAAATTTAGAGAAGGATTTTAGCACCAAAATCCATAAAAAAAACATTCTGGCGCCAAAATCCGTTAAAAAAAACGTATTTATAGCGTCAGAAGCGAGATAACTTTATTAGCGTTAAGATCCGTAAAAATACGGATTTTAGCACTAAGATCCGTAAAAAAATGGATTTTAGGGCCGAAATCCGTAAAAAAACGTATTTTTGGCGACAAACGCGAAATAACTTTATTACCGGCAAAATCAGTAAAAATGCAGATCTGAGCACCAAAATCCGTAAAAAAATGGACTTTAGGGTCAAAATCCGTAAAAAAAATGTATGTTTGGCGACAAACGCAAGATAACTTTATTGACGCCAAAATCCATAAAAATGCAGATCTTAGCACCAAAATCTGTAAATAAATGGACTTTATGGCCAAAATCAGTAAAAAAATGTATTTACAAACGCAAGATAACTTTATTAGCGCCAAAATCCGTAAAACGACTACAAGATCACATATAAATGCAAAGAGGTGCTTTACTTACCCTTTTTTAGGGCGGAGTTACATCCAATGGTTTAATTTATGCATATATTAAAAAACAGACTTGAAGACCAGCAAAAAACGCTTGTTAAAAAACGCGGCAAAAAACTGCCGTCTTTTCAGCTGCTTTTGACAGGCAGTGGACAGAAAACTCAGTTTCATGAATGTTCTTAGTAATTCGATTTCAGGTGGTTTTTTGTCCACTGCAGGGTAGACAGAGCCTTACACTCATTGTGGCTCCTCAGGATGTGGGTGCTTCTTTAGCAGTGATTAGCATATTTAGCTTCTCTGTAATTAGCTGAGAGGTTACACTGACAAATGCAGGAGATGTTATCTTCAGTAAACTAAAGGTAAATTGGATGTGAGGACTGAAAACAATGGCTTATCTGTAATCTTGTTAGAGGTAATTAGTTTGCTGCTGACTGAGCCATCTGTCCATGGTGATGGCACTCCCTGCTCTCTAATCAGATAACAGAGTTATGGGCAGGTAATCATAGAAACCTGTGTGCACATAAAATATCTCATATCTCAAGACTAAAGTAAAATCGATTGACTAATGTATTTAGAAAAAAGTCTTCAATGACCTGTCCCTTCATGCTGGAAGCTAATCTTTGTAGTGAGAAAACCCCCTTAAGTTTGTGACTGTAACGTTTAAAAAGGAGGAGTAGAAAGACTTTTGCAACCCATTATATGTCTATAACATACAGTGGTCATTAGACCCCCGCTTGTGTATCTCAGACAAGAAATAGAGGAAGAAGTGTAGAGAAATTGAACTTTAAAAATAAAGAAGAAAAATAAAAGTTAAGAAGTTTGGTGTGTAAAGTATACAGAAGCTGGTTGTAATGCCAATAGCTCTGCCTACCTGTCGTCCCAGCCCTGGTATATGTTATCTACATCAACTTTTAAAGAATTAGAGAAACTGTTCAGATAAGATGGAGTAGCACTAAGGTACATTTATTCTAATAGATCATATTCACATTGATAGGATATGACATGAATGTCTGATAGGTGCAGGTCCTACCTTTTGGGTCCGCACCTAATTTGAGGAACAGGATGCCAGAAGTCATGCTTACACAGCACTCTCCATTCATTAAAATGGCTCGGTTGTACTTAGGACTCCCATAGAACAGAATGGAGAGTAGTACACAAGTGCTACCTTCTCTTTGTTCTGCTGTGGGACCGTTCTCAAGATATATGTGGGTCTCCGGTGGGATGTGCACCTATCATACATTTAAGGCAAGGGTGCACAACATCTTCTGGTCCAAGGGCAACATTATCATATTGTATATCTCCCAGGGGCCGCAGTAAATCTTAGAGGGGTGTTCCTCATCGGAGACCTTGGAGGCACTTCAATTGTAAATACTCAAAATGGCTGAGAGGTCTTTGTTACACTTTAGTGGCTGCCAGAGATCAGAAAGGGAAATTAAGTCAGAAATAAATCCTACTCTGTGGAAGAAATCCAGAGATAATGCAGAAACAGTTTTTACTGAATTGTTCATTTAGGTCGCTTTAAATATCATATACAGCCCTTTAGTGCCCGTCATAACAGTGGCAATATAACAGTGCCAGTCATACAGCAGCCACCGTAACAGTGCCAGCTGTACAGTGCCCACCATAATAGAGCCAGCCATACACTGATCACCATAACATTGCCAGCCATACAGTGCCCACCATAACAGTGCCAGCCATACAGTGACCACCATAACATTGCCAGCCATACAGTGCCCACCATAACAGTTCCAGCCATACAATGCTCACCATAACATTGCCAGCCATACAGTGCCCACGATAACAGTGCCAGCCATACACTGATCACCATAACATTGCCAGCCATACAGTGCCTACCATAACATTACCAGTCAAACAGGACCTACCATAACAGTGCCCACCATAACAGTGCCAGCCATACAATGCCCACCATAACAGTGCCAGCCATACAGTGCCCACCATAACAGTGCCAGCCATACAATGCCCACCATAACAGTGCCAGCCATACATTGATCACCATAACATTGCCAGCCATACAGTGACCACCCTAGCATTACCAGCCATACAGTGCCAGCCCTAAAGTGACCACCCAACAGTACACATTATAATGGTGCCAGCCATATAATGCCCACCATAACAGTGTCAGCCATATAGTGCCTCCCATTAACAGCACCCGCCACACAGTCCCCACCATAACAGTGTCAGATATACAGTCCCCACCATAACAGTGCGAGCCATACAGTTCCCATCAGTGGAATGCAGCATGTTGTGCTGTTTTATGGTTTATCCTATTAATATGTTTTAAATATCTGAAATGGGAAGAACCCTTTAATGTGATACTTATAGGTCTTTTCATAAGGAAGTCCTCCCCATACATGGGTCCTCATAAATAGGAAGTTTGCTATTGCATAAAGCATGTGCATATATAAGTAGCCAGCATAAGTAATGCTGTAAATGAGTGTATACATATAATGCTTGTACATATGAGTACTAACTAAATATATGAGCTGTGATGGTCTCTCAGCCAGGCCTGCTTTTAATTCCCAGTCTGGTCCTGCTTTGTTCATTTCCTGCCGGGATGTAGATCCCACACACCACCATAAATGTGCCATAAAATGTGTTTACAGGCTTGAATATCACTGTCACAACAGCTCGGCACCTGCCGTCTTTGTTAGACGGTGCTCACTCATTTTCTCCTTGGTGGAGCTGAGGGGCTTGTGGCTTGGAGGAGACCAGAGACGTAAATCCTGTGACTATGTGCTATTTTTTTATACGGGGGTCCCTTTATTGGCTGAGAGGCCTGTGGTCTAGAGGCACCAGACCACAGGAAAATGCAACCCTTTCTCTCCCCCCAAACCAGTCCCTGGAGAAGACAATAACACCTAAGTCTGACCTGTGCAAACTTCAACAGATGGGTCAATACACATCTTATCATCCAGACTGAGGGATCCTAGAGGGAAGAAGAAAAGACCAGTCATCTCATTAACCTCATCTTCTCCCCATGATCTCATTATTCATTCATGAAACACCTCATTTCCCTAACAGCCTAGTGAGCAGCTCTGGAAACCTGACCCCAGGGCTTGGATGTGTATACAGCACCACTGAAGTTCAGCAAGGTAGAATACGGGGCCGTTTCTCTGCTAAATCGCATTCAGGGTGGGGGAGAAAAAAATTAACGTGTTGCGCCATGCAGTGTCGGACTGGGGGGGTCTGTGGCCCACAGGGGAGTTGATCTTGGGGAATATTACCGGCCTCTCAGACATAAATGCGCCCATTTTACCAAATAATACAGTGTGCAAAAAAACTAAAATTTGTTAGTACACAAAACCAAGGGAGTACATATCTGTCAATCTCACATGTCTGTTTGTCCACACATATGTCAGTTAGCATATCAAGACACAGGGCTGATAGCTCCATCCATATCCCCCTCCCCCCCCACATACAATACCCCCCTCCACCCAATAAAATATCCCCCCCTCCACCCACATATAAAATGCCCCCCCACCCCATACATATCCCCCTCCACCACATACAATATCCCCCCCACCCAAAAAACCCCCAATCCCCCCTCCACCCACATAAAATATCCCCCCTCCACCCACATACAATATCCCCCCCTCCCCCCCCCCCACATACAATATCCCCCTCCACCCCATACAAATCCCCCTCCACCCACTAAAATATCCCCCTCCACCCACAACAATATCCCCCTCCCCCCCCACATCAAACCCCCCCACCCACATACAAACCCCCCCCCTCCACCCACATACAAAATCCCCCTCCACCCACATACAATATCCCGCTCCCCCACATACAATATTCCCCCCCCCCACCCCCACAAACAATATCCCCTCCACCCACATACAATATCCCGCTCCACCCACATACACTAAACCCCCCCCCACCCACAAACAAAAACCCCCCCACCCACATACAATTTCCCCTCCACCCACATACATATCCCCCCCACCCACAAACAATATCCACCCCCGCCCCGCCAAATACAATATCCCCCCCCCACCAGCCACATACAATACCCCTCCACCCCCCTACATATCCCCCTCCACCCACATACAATATCCCCCTCCACCCACAACAATATCCCCCCCCCCACCCACAACAATATCCCCTCCACCCCATACAATATCTCTCCCTTTTCCTTTCCCTTGGCCGCACCTCACCCCCTTTCTAAAAAAAACACCAGCAAAAAGTAAAAGTCAACTCCAATCACGGGGTCAGGTGTTCCCCACTTTTACAACAGGACACATGTTCCGCCACATACCCCACAGATAAAACCCTAAAACACCCCAAATAGAGCCCCACAAGGGGTCAAACACCACTCAGGAAAACCTAAAACCCCACCATAAAAACCACATAGGGGTCGACACCACTCAGGTATAACCACAACCCCCGCCATAAAAACCAAAAAGGGGGTCCGACACCCTCGGTATATCCTAAAACCCCTATAGAACCACTAAGGCCGACCCCAGCCGGGGTATAACCCTACAACACCGCCATATAGAACCACATAGGGGTCAACCCCACTCAGTATAACCTAAAAAACCCCCGCCATATAGGCCCCACAAAGAGGTCCGACACCACTCGGGTTAAACCTACAACACCCCCATATAGAGACCACATAAGGTCCAAACCCCAGCTCAGTATAACCACAAACACCACCATATAGAGACCAATAAGGTCAGACACCACTCAGGAATAACCACAACACTGCCATATAGAGACCACAAAGGGGTCAACACCACTCATAAACCTACAACACTCCATATAAGACCACAAGAATCATACACCAGCTAGTAAAACCCACAAACCCCACCATTTAAGACCACATGGGGTCAAACCACTCAGGTAAAAACCCTACAACACTTCCACATGAGACCCAAAGGGCAACACCACCAGGTATAACCTACAACCCGCCATATAGACCAAATAAGGTCAAACCACTCAGGTATCCCTACAACCCCATAAGAGACCACATAAGGTCAGACACCAGCTCAGTATAACCTACAACACCTCCAATAGGACCACATAGGGTCAGAAACCACTCGGTAAACCTACAACCCGCCATTAGAGACCACATAGAGGTCAACACCACTCAGGCACATCACTTTACAGGAAACAGCACTGATCAGTATAGAAGTAAAAAAACCCCCGAAAAAAGGGGCCACCGGGAGACGCACATCTATGATCTTCTTATTCCTTCTCTTCTCCATCCGTTCCACACCGTCATGATGACTTGTCCCGGCCACCCCCTCACCCTCAGAAATTACACACAAATACTTACAATCCTCTTTTTTCCAACTCTTTTTACCTATTCTCACCTCTTACAAACTTCCCAGGGGGGGAAGGGGGTAAAAAGCCATAACTTAGGGGCCTATAAAACTGAGGGGTTGAGGGGGGGAGGACTAACCCCCGGAGATAAGCGGGATAACAGCAGTTAAAGGGGCCCTCCTTTAGAGAAATCGGTAGTTAGTGCCTCCTTTAGCTAGTGGCAGAAGTCAGGGCCCCCCCTTTAGCTAGTGTGCAGGAATCAGGGCCCCCTTTTATATTTAATAGCCAGGGCCCCCTTTAAGGTACCCGGGGCCCTCTTAAGGACCGGGGCCCCCTTTTAGGGTACAGGGCCCCCCTTTGGCTACAGGGCTCCCCTTTAGGTAGTCAGGGCCCCCTTAAAGTAGTCAGGGCCCCCTTAAGAAGTCATGGCCCCCTTTAGGTAGTCATGGCCCCCTTAAGAAGTCATGGCCCCCTTTAGGTAGTCAGGGCCCCCTTAAAGTAGCTAGGGCCCCCTTTATGTATCCAGGGCCCTCTTTATGTAGCCAGGGCCCCCTTTATGTACCAGGGGGCCCCCCTTTAGATAGCAGGGCCCCCCCCAGTACCCGGGGGCCCCCTTTAAGTAGCCGGGGCCCCCTTTAGGTAGTCGGGCCCCCAAGCAGGGGGGCCCCCTTAAGCAGTCAAGCCCCCTTTTTGGGTTAGTCAGGGCCCCTTTAGTGTCGGGGCCCCCCTTAACAGCCGGGGGCCCCTTAGTAACCCGGGGGCCCCCCCCTTTAGGTAGTCAGGGCCCCCCTTAAGCAGCCGGCCCCCTTTGGTATCAGGCCCCCTTAAGTAGCCAGGACCCCTTTAGGCAGCGGGGCCCCCTTAAGTAGCCAGGGCCCCCCTTTAGGCAGCCAGGGGCCCCCTAAGTACCCGGGGCCCCCCTTTTGGGTAGTCAGGGCCCCCTTAAGTATTAAAAGGCCCCCTTTTAAGGGAGCCGGGCCCCCCCTTAAGAGTCGGGGGCCCCTCTGGTAGTCAGGCCCCCCCCCCTTGGGTAACCGGGGGCCCCCCTTAATAGCCGGGGGCCCCTGGTAGTCGGGGCCCCCCTTTAGGTAGCCAGGGCCCCATTTTTACCACCCCCTAAAACCAGGGCCCCACGTTAGCCAGGGCCACCGAAGTACCAGGGAGCCCCACTTTTGCCGGGGGCCCCCTGAAGTACCGGGGGCCCCCACTTTACCAGGGCCCCACTTAGCCAGGGCCCCCTGAAGTAGCTAGGGGCCCCCGAAGCAGCCACGGGCCCCACTGTTAGCCAGGGGCCCCCTGAAGGAGCCACGGCCCCATGTTAGCCAGGCCCCCTGAAGTATCCGGGGCCCCCGATGTAGCCAGGGCCCCCGTTAGCCAGGGGCCCCCTGAAGCGCCAGGGCCCCACTGTTAGCCGTGCCCCCTAATAGCCGGGGGCCCCCACTGTTAGCCAGGGGCCCCCACTGTTAGCCGGGGCCCCACTGAACACCACGGGCCCCCGAAGTACCAGGGTTCCTTTGGGAAAAGTTAAAAAAAAATTAACAAACACCACTTACCTCGCTCCCGCTCTTTTGGCCCTCCCCCGGGGCCTCTAGTGCACCCCTGCATAGGCGGCACGGGGGGAGGACATCACTAGTGTTTCCGGCGTCTGGCGGCTGAAGGCCAACACCTTCACCGCCAGGGGGAAACAGCGGAGCGCAGCCTAGTGCACTGTGCTCCGCTGACAAACCCCCAGCCCCGGATCGGGGGGAAATTTGTCCCCGGGACCGGGCCGGTCTCTGAGCGTCGGGGACCAGGGCCCCCGGGGGTGCAAGACCGGATCGCGGGGCGGGCCCGGAGACGACCGCACGGGCCCCCGGGCCAAAAGCGCTGGGGGGGGGCCACCGGGGGATTTACCGATCCCCCGGGGCCAGTCCGACCTGGGGCCATGCACGCCCCATCGCCCTTAAAGGGTTTTCCACGATTTAATTTTGACGTGGGTCCCCAAAATGGGGATTTAAAAAACTTTTCTAAAATATGTGATTTAAAAAAAGGGAAACCGTGAGAGCACAGCATTTCTCAGTCCCCCTTATTTCCTGACAGTTTACATTTGACACGAACAGGACACTGACAGGGGTGATCGGGCCTCCTGCTTTGTCTGCACTTCTTACTGAGACAGGGAACATGAAGGGGCTTGCAAGGGGCTGGGGCGAAAAAGCAGGGGAAAGACCTGTGTCTTTTTTTATAAAATCCCCTGGTTGTAATGTAATTATTTTTGTAAACATTGCAACGCTCCCTCTTCTTCATTCTCGCCAGCCCCCCCCCTCTCACTGCTGCAGCCTCGCAGCTGTTCATGACACTGCTTTTTTTTTTCTCCCCGACAATAAGAGGTAAAAATCACTTTTTTGGCAAAACCCCTTTAACCTGTTCCTGACCAGGCCCCATTTTCCCACCTTCCTGACCGGGCATATTTTCATTTCCTTTAGAAGACACGGGTTTGATCGCTATAAAGCTTTCTCTTTCCACATTTTTTTTCCTTATTCATGATATGTAAGGTTTTAATTTTATATTATTTTTCATTTGATTTTTTTTATAAAACATTAAAATTTAAAAAAAAAAAAACATTAATTTTCATTTTGGGAAAAATTTGCAAGTCATCTGCTCCTATGTAAACGAATGTATGTTTTTACCCCGAAAAGGTTTATAATACATTTTTTTTTTTTTTTTTTTTTTTATTAAAGGGGTTTTTTTGCCACAATCTCATTCATACCCCCTGTATCCACTCTTCACTCTGTGTCTCAGAAGGGGGGGTTGTGTTTTGTTTGAATTGCATTCATGTGACCAAGGGGTGACATCACAGGCCTTTCCTCTCTGTATCAAAAGAAAGGTCTGTTTAGTGTAGAGCGTAATACTACACTGTAGTAAGGGGAACATTTTTGACAAGGGTCCTTGGTTCAAAAAACCCTCAGGAACGTACCCCGGGATTTTCTTTTTCCTTATCAATGCACAACTGATAGGTTTCTTTTTTTTTATTTTCACTGTTTGACTTATTACTAACTAGTCCAAAGACGGGGTGAATAAAGCACCTGGGGTTTGAACACTCATACTACCTGAGGGAGGGTGATGTCTGAGAATGGCGACCAGGGGCTGAAAGCACAGCCCTGGTCGAAACCCCTGGGGGACGAGCTGTAAACAATGGATCACTAAAGGGGGCAGATAAAACAAAAACGGGGCAGAATTTTTTAATGATGAATGGTGAAAAAATTTTTTATTTAATTTTTAAAATTCCCATGTAATTTTAAATTTTTTTTGGCAAAACCCCTTTAAGTGAGAGTAAAAGTTATGTTTTGGTTCTTGATCATTTTATTCTTGCGCTGAGCTGACTACAACAGTAAATTTAGTACATCAGTGAAATATTATCATTAAAATTGGTGAAAGATTCATTATTATTTAAAAAAATCTGTTTTGGAAGCTTGTTATTTATTTTTAAAATAAAAAATGGCGGCAAAAGAAGTTTCGTAATTATTTCCTGTGATGGAAAAGTCACACAAAGGGAGACATGTATGGAACTAGGTGCATCCAAGTGCATTTTTGCATCTATTTTTCAGTGTCAAATGCACCTGAATGTATGAAAGTGTTTTTTGTGCGTGCATAAATGATGTGTAAAGTTCATCGCACCTCGTCTGTGTATTTGGCGCATTATGGAACTTAGGAGTATTAGCAATGCACCAAACATGTATAAAGGCTATAGATAGGCTGGAAATAAGAGAAAAGTCATTAGAATAGCATGTCAGTGACTAGAAACTATGGTACTGATTCTGCTTGGTGGACCACAGGTCCCAGCAATACCTGTGCTGTGCTGGCTCTTGCTGTATGTAGAATAAAGGGTGAGAGCAGCAAAAATACATTTCAAATTTAATGTAGTAAAAATTAAAAATGTTAAAATCTGAATTCTATGGACCTAGTAGTATCTTTGTTCTCTAAGGGCAACAGGGTAAAGTAAGGGTAAAACAGTAACTTCAAGCTGGTTTCCCCCCATTAAAGTAGAATAAACTTAAAGGGGGTTGCCACTGGCAAAATCCCTTCTAAGGCCATCTCGCAGCTCACGTTGAGATGACCTCAGAGAACCGGGGGATGGCCACATTTGTGCAGTTCTACTCCATTCAAGTCTGTGGCAGTCCCGAATATTCCGGAGCACACTTACTCAGCTACCTTCGGAACTCCCATAGAAATGAACAGGGAGAACTGCGGGAGCGTGGCCATCTTTTTTTTTTTTTAAAGGGAATCTGTAGCCAATTTTTTTCTTCACTAATTAAAAGCAGATGCTGATACATATTATTTCTTCTTATCCGTTTTTTATTTTCTATTTGTATATTTCTATAATTCTCTTGTTTGTATAGGATTATGAGGACGGCCATCTTGCCTGAGCTGCTTTACACAGCATTCAGAGAGATGCTTTACAGCAACATGGACATAGGAGTCTGTGAACAGGAGCAGACCCATTGACTTCTATAGGAGAGTTTTCTAGACACGCTCTGTGACCTGGGAAGAAGTCAGTGTGGAGGGAGGAGGAGAGGTTGAGCTATTACTATCTCCTATTGTGACTGGTAGATCCTGTGTTATCTATACACATTGGTGTCACCTTTCAGTGTAACTCTGGCTGTGACGATAGTAAGGAGACTGCTGAAAAGTTGTCTCTACAGACCAGGAAGTGTCAGACTATTATTAGGCCTAACAATACTGCAGGATTTCAGGATTTTAAAAAAATATATATTAATAGTGATATGGAAAATTTAAAAAACAACCAAAAATTCTTAAAAACATGTTTAACATAGAAACACAAGTTAAACAATAGGTCATTTTTGTTGACACATTCCCTTGACTTCCAGATGGCAAAACCCCTTCAAATTTTTGGAATGGACTAGTCAAATTTCTGATCTTAAAGGAGTTTTGCCAGGATGTGCCTTATCTGCTAAGAATCAAATGTAAACAAGCCACGCTGAGCTAAGAGAGTGAGAGACACAGCCAGAGCACAGAGCCATGCATAAGGGATAATGTGAAATGTTCACTCAAATATTCAAACTACAACTAGTGGATTCTGTATACAAAAGACAACATCTTTTCTCCACAGCAGCTTGAAAGCTTCTTCATGTTCTCTGTTATCAGACAAAGCAGGGATCTACTCAGATAATTACATTACAACTAGTGGATTCTGTATACAAAACATAACATATTTCTACCCGGTGCCTTGAAAGCTTCTTCATGTTCCCTGTCATCAGATAAAGCAGGGATCTACTCAGATAATCACACTACAACTAGTGGATTCTGTATAAAAAACACAACATATTTCTAACCGGTGCCTTGAAAGCTTCTTCAGCTCCCTTTCATCAGAATAAGAGTGTGCTCTGCGCAACCCCCGGCCAGCAGCTCTTGTCAGGTCGTATCTAATAAAAGGGCTTTTAAGTAACTAAGGGGCAGGTAAGGCAGCCTGTAGCTCTCTCAGGCTGCAATTTTTGTAATCACATTTATTTAGAAAAGTTATTAAATACCCATTTTGGAGGATCCCACGTCAACATTACATTGTGGCAAAACCCCTTTAAGCCAAAAGAAATGTTGAACAATTCACGGGAGGAAACCGCCGCCAGTATTACAGAGTTGAAGCTGTTTTGTATGGAGAAATTGGCTAAAACTCTTCCAGACCCATGTGCAGGACTAATCGGCAATTACTGGAAATCTCTAGATGAACTTACCGCAGCACAAAGGGGTCACACCAGATAGTGAAAGCAAAGGTTCACATACTTATGGCACTCAGAGATATGGAGTATTGGATCATTTCCTCAATAAATAAATGACCAAGCGTAATAATTTTGACTCCATTTTTGATTTGGTTTTCTTTATCTAATTTTAGGACTTGTGTAAAAATCTGATGCAGTTTTAGGTGAAATTAATGTAGAAATATATAAAATTCTGAAGGGTACACAAACTTTCAAGCGCCAGAGTTGATCAAATTGGAACCCAAGGTTCAGAAACATAAGGTCTGGGTACCATAGCTGTTATAGGGACGCTGGAGTGGACCCCACGATAGAGCCCTGAAAACAGCCTTCATGTTTTGGGGATCGGAGTGGCCCCAACATTTGCAACCCTTGTTCTTTGTGCAACAAAATATTTAGATCTTTCCACTGTATATTCTTTCTGTAAAATTTGTATAGTGTTAAGAACCCAGCGGCTTCTCATACAAAGTGCTAACCCTTTGACCAGAGGAGCATGTGGTGCTGGTGCAGTGGTGTATGACTCTGTAGGGAGTGGAAGAGAGTTGTGTATCTGGGGTGTGAGAAGACTGTGGAGGTTGGATTTATGCGCAATTTGCAATTTGAGTGGGAGGTGACTGCAATCCTGAGTGAGTGGCAATAGATTAACTACATTTGCAGACACACTCAGGTCACAAGCTGAGAAAATCTGTGTGTTTTTTGTGAGAAGAATCGAGATGGAAAAAAGAGCCAAAAATTGCATGGTTTTTATTTTTTATGGTATTCACCGTTCAGGTTAAATAACAAGATAATGTGATAGGTCGTAGCGTTACAGATGCAGCACTACTTATGTACTTATTATGTTTAACTTTATTTCGCTTTACAAAATAAAGTGTTTTTGATTTGGGAATGAGAGAGTTTTGTGTTGATTAAATGTTTTTAAATTTGTTTAAACATATTTCATGTATTTACTTTCCTTTTTTTATAGTCCTTACATGTGACTAACTTTTAGAATACATAGCAATACATTACTGTATTGCTGCAGCAGCTGCATGGTCTGGGGGCACAGCATGGCTGACCACATGATGGAGAGGTCATATGGGTCATATAATCTCTCCATTTTGAGCCATGTAACCTCTCTGTCATGGGTCATGTAACCTCTCCATCGTGGGTCATGTAATTGATCCATCTTGGGTCATGTAACCTCTCCATCGTGGGCTATGTAACCTCTCAATCGTGGGTCATGTAACCTCTCCATCGTGGGTCATGTAACCTCTCCATCATGGCTCATGTAACCTCTCCATCTTGGGTCATGTAGTCTCTCCATTGTGAACCATGTAACCTCTCCATCGTGAGTCATGTAACCTCTCCATCATGACTCATGTAATCTCTCCATCATGAGTCATGTAATCTCTCACGCATAAACCATGTAACCTATCTGCCATGGGTCATGTAACCTCTCCATCGTGGGTCATGTAGTCTCCATCGTGAGTCATGTAACCTCTCCATCGTGAGTCATGTAACCTCTCCATCATGAGTCATGTAACCTCTCCATCATGAATCATGTAACCTCTCCATTGTGGGTCATGTAACCTCTCCATCATGACTCATGTAACCTCTCCATCGTGAGTCATGTAACCTCTCCATCATGAGTCATGTAACCTCTCCATCATGAATCATGTAACCTCTCCATCGTGGGTCATGTAACCTCTCCATCATGAATCATGTAACCTCTCCATTGTGGGTCATGTAACCTCTCCATCATGAATCATGTAACCTCTCCATTGTGGGTCATGTAGTCTCCATCGTGGGTCATGTAACCTCTCCATCGTGAGTCATTTAACCTCTCCATCGTGGGTCATGTAGTCTCTCCATCGTGGGTCATGTAACCTCTCCATCGTGGGTCATGTAATCTCTCCATCATGTCATGTAACCTCTCCATCATGAGTCATGTAACCTCTCCATCGTGGGTCATGTAACCTCTCCATCGTGGATCATGTAACCTCTCCATCGTGAATCATGTAACCTCTCCATCGTGGGTCATGTAACCTCTCCATCGTGAATCATGTAACCTCTCCATCGTGGGTCATGTAACCTCTCCATCGTGGATCATGTAACCTCTCCATCGTGGGTCATGTAGTCTCTCCATTGTGTTCCATGTAAACTCTCCATCATGAGTTATGTAACCTCTCCATCGTGGGTCATGTAACCTTTCCATCGTGGTTCATGTAACCTCTCCATTGTGGGTCATGTAATCTCTCCAAACAACAATAACCTCAAGGCAGTCCTTCTATAGCAAGGCCTCTTTCCTGATACTATCGTGACAACTCGTCCAAAAGTCTACAAAAACTAACACTGCAAAAAAGTTGTCTACCTATCTGTTAAAACTAAACTTTATTAATATTACACTAAAAATGTGCCACAAAATATGGCCTCAAAAATTCTAATCACCAACCTACCTATATAGACGCGACCGACCGTCCCGATAAGGAAAGACCCCCGGCAATCCCTAACCTGATAAACTAACCACTATCTCAAAGTAACTAAATCATACTACAGTGAACTAAATACCCCCAAAAGTTTTAACATAAACTAAACACTAAGTTATAAATACCTATACAAAAAATTTTCAATATAAATGATGCACTATTCAGGCCCAATAATATACCTAAGAGTATCTATTCCGGATATATATTGTCCCAATTTTTAATCCTACGCGTTTCCCCCTTGTTCAAAAAATAGGGTCATCAGGGACTTTATCGTTGACAAAACACCCTTCATTAACAATATATTCATTCAGAAATTTTCAAAAGATTGTTATTTTTAAAACTGAGGTATCATTAGATACATCACATCAAGATAAAAAACTGATATGTAGTCGTATCAAGATAAATACTGATTTTGGTGGCATAACCACATTGTAGGCCAACAAAGGAAGTATCTTATAAATAATGCAAAGAACACTATTAACTGATCTGAATATGTACTAAATTACATATCATACTCACAAAACCGTTCACATGTCAATGCCACCAATGCTCGATATTCTGACGGCAATGTCATGGAAACCAGACTCCCGGAATATTTGCAAACAAACTCGGATAGATGCTAGTAGGTAACAAAACCCAGTTGTAACCGATCGGGAGGTGTCCCTGTCAATAATAAACGATACTAGACGCTGGTCAGGATATATATTTTATTACGTATCATACTCACAAACCCGTTCACATGTCTATGCCGCCGATGCTCGATATTCTGACGGCAATGACATGGGTGCCAAATTCCCGGGTTAGTGACCAACACACTATCTCCCATTCCTCATGGCAAAATGGTTGCCAAGAGGAGGATGATTAGAATTTTTGAGGCCATATTTTGTGGCACAATTTTAGTGTAATACTAACAAAGTTTAGTTTTAACAGATAGGTAGACAACTTTTTTGCAGTGTTAGGTCTTGTAATCTCTCCATCATGAGTCATGTAACCTCTCCATTGTGGGTCATGTAATCTCTCCATCATGAGTCATGTAACCTCTCCATCGTGGGTCATGTAGTCTCTCCATCGTGAGTCATGTAACCTCTCCATCGTGGCTCATGTAATCTCTCCATCATGAATCATGTAACCTCTCCATCGTGGGTCATGTAACCTCTCCATCATGAATCATGTAACCTCTCCATCGTGGGCCATGTAACCTCTCCATCATGAGTCATGTAACCTCTCCATCATAGGTCATGTAACCTCTCCATCATGGGTCATGTAACCTCTCCATCGTGGGTCATGTAGTCTCTCCATCGTGAGTCATGTAATCTCTCCATCATGAGTCATGTAACCTCTCCATCGTGAGTCATGTAACCCCTCCATCGTGGGTCATGTAACCTCTCCATCGTGGGTCATGTAACCACTCCATCATGGGTCATGAAATCTCTCCATCGTGGGTCATGTAACCTCTCCATCATGAATCATGTAATCTCTCCATCATGAATCATGTAACCTCTCCATCGTGGGTCATGTAACCTCTCCATCATGAATCATGTAACCTCTCCATCATGGGTCATGTAACCTCTCCATCGTGGGTCATGTAACCTCTCCATCATGAATCATGTAATCTCTCCATCATGAATCATGTAACCTCTCCATCGTGGGTCATGTAACCTCTCCATCATGAATCATGTAACCTCTCCATCGTGGGTCATGTAACCACTCCATCATGAATCATGTAACCTCTCCATCGTGGGTCATGTAACCTCTCCATCATGAATCATGTAACCTCTCCATCATGGGTCATGTAACCTCTCCATCATGAGTCATGTAACCTCTCCATCATGAGTCATGTAACCTCTCCATCGTGGGTCATGTAACCTCTAAATCATGGGTCATGAAATCTTTCCATCGTGGGTCATGTAACCTCTCCATCGTGGGTCATGTAACCTCTCCATCGTGGGTCATGTAACCTCTCCATTATGTCATGTAACCTCTCCATCATGAATCATGTAACCTCTCCATCATGAATCATGTAACCTCTCCATCGTGGGTCATGTAACCTCTAAATCATGGGTCATGAAATCTCTCCATCGTGGGTCATGTAACCTCTCCATCGTGGGTCATGTAACCTCTCCATTATGTCATGTAACCTCTCCATCATGAGCCATGACGCGGCTGTGAGAGAGATCACACAGGAGGCAGGATAAGAGCGGCGCTGCAGGAGGGCCAGTCAATGTAGATTTTCCAGACAGGGGCAGGAGACTCACTGACCTGACGGGAATGTGCTGCTGCCAGACTACACTGCCTTGTAAAGAATCATGCGGTGGAGGTCGGTAGTGAAATCAGGGCCAAGGCAGGATCTTGTTCAATGTGACTCTCTGCATTATTATTTTATTATTATTATTTATTTTAGAGCGCCATTAATTCCAGGGCACTGTACAAGGGTAGTTACATACATAACAAATGTCTGCCGCAGAAGAGCTCATGTTTCCACCAGCTCCTGGAAGGCCCTCTGTTCTAATAAGGCCCCCAGGCAGCTGCTTACCCTGCCCAATCTGCCCCTATGGCTCGTTGGAACATATTGACACAAGCGCTGGCCTTAAGCTAAACGGTGTCCTATGCTAAATTTTCCTTTGGTGCCCCTACTCCGAAGTGAAATATAGTGCAGATTCCCATTAAAAACATGGAATGGATATCCCACAAGGTTTTCAGACAGATTGTGATGCGGATTCCACGTCACGATTTTCTAAGGGACCATTCACACTGACTTTTTTATTGCAGGTTTTGCATAAAAAAAATCCTTTTTTTTATTACGCATATCACCTCCGCCCTTTTTTTGGTTTTGTGGATTCCCCCCCCAATTTAAAATTAGGCAAATTTTTGTATTTGGGTTTTCCTTTTTGGGAAAACCCAAATGTATAGGTCAATTCTTTTTTTCTTTTTTTTTAAATTGGTGGTAGAAAAAATATGAACTGTACTTTTTTCCAAAATTGAAAAACAAGGGAAAAAAAACAAAAAATTTTACCTTAAACCCACACCCTTATTTTCCCTTCAGGGCCCAAAGGATTCCCCCCTTTTTAAAAAAAGAAAAATTTTTTCCAAAAATTTTAGACGGGCCCTCTATTTTTTTTTGTTTTAAAAAAAGGGGATAGGCCCTTAAATTTTCGGGAGATTTTTCTTATTTTTTTTGTTCCTCTATTTCCGGGGACATCCCCGGATTTGACAGCACTAAGGGTGGATGTCTATTCACTGAAAAAAACAAACCCCCTTTCACCAAAAAACAGGAAACCCCCAAAAAGCTTTTACACTCCCCAAAGACCCCTTTTAAGGGGCCGTTTAAAACACGGTTTTATTCCCACGGTTTGTGAGCCGTATTGGGGCCCCCCACAAATCCGCCGGGAATAAGGGGGGGAGGGGGGGCGCCGCCCCCCGGCCCCAAAAGGCCCAAATGAAAAAAATTGTTTCCCGGCGCGTCCGCGCTGAAAAAAAATGTCTTTTCCCATTTTTCCCCCCCCCGGGCGGATTCGCCGAGCGGGGAGGAGCGACGGATTTCCCCTTGTTTCTAGAGAAGCGGGGATTTCCCTTTAAATTTAAACCCCGGGTTTTGGCCCGCCTTTTGCAGCGCAAATCCGGCGCACAGAAACGGTCCCAAAATTCCGGGGCAGAAAAGCCGTGTGAAGGGGCCTTTAAGACCCAAAACAATTAATTTTGGGAAAGGGAAGGGCTCTACAAAACAGACCCTTAAAAGGGCGCTGAAAACACAACCCAATATCAGCAGAACTCTAAAAAACACAAGGGGGACAGGTATAAATTTTCGAATCTTTAATTTTTTTTTTATTTGGGCGCGCCCACCCCGTTCTAAATGGAATAGAAGAGGGGTAAAAAACGACAGAAATGAAGATTTTTGGCGCATTACATAGAGTTTAAAGGCCCCCAAAATTTGTAGGGGCAAAGCGTTTTAATGCGCCAAACTTTGGGCGAAATTAAGCTCTATGAATGCGCCAAAAATCTGTCGTTTCTACACTCTCAAAATTTAAAATAACTGAAAATTTGGAAACATTAAGGGGGGCGACATGTAAGAATTCAAAAGGGCTATTTTTTTTTTTTACTTGTGCGCCAACACCCTTTTTAAAGATGGGTATAGAAGGTGTAAATCCGAAAAGTTTTTTTGGCCCCTTACATAGATCTTAGTGCGCCAAGTTTGGCGCTTTAAACTCTATGCCCAAAAACAAATTTTTGGCGCTTTTATCTCTAGGTAAGCCCCAAAAAATCGGGTCGTTTTCTACACTTCTATATCTTTTTAGAACTGTGGTGCCCGGTCCAATTTAAAAAAAAGAGCACCCCCCCCAAAGCCCCAAATTTTAAAAAAAAAAATTTACCCTAAAAAAAGTCAAAAGGAATATAGGAATTTTTCATAAAGCTTTACCGCTACTTTAGAATACATGAAATTTTTAGGTTCTTAGCGCACATTTTTGATCAAAAACCGTTTTTTGCCTTTTTTTAACCCCAAGGGAAGGTGACCTCAATACAGATAGGGACCTACTCCAAAAATTTTCCTCACCCGGGGGGAAATGATAAAAAAAAAAACGGGCTCGCCGGGGCCATTTTTAGGTGTTTTTAAAACAGTGTAAAAGTGTGCAAAAAAGTACGGTCCCTAAAAATTGGGGATCGGCATTCCTTGTTAATGTAAAAAAAGCAGAAATGAAGTTTATTCTTTATTGTCCCCTTCAGGGCCCTGCAATAATTTTGTAACCATTTTGTAGTTTTTTTTATCTCCACCCCATCTTTGGAAAAGGGAAATTTTTAGCATAGGTCTTTGGGAAAATCACACGGGCCCTTAAGACAATTCTAAACCCCCCTTTTTAAAAGGGCCCAAAATTTTTTTATATACAAGTGTCACTAATAAATTGATAGAAAGCCAAAACCTTATCAGCCAGGCGTGGGCCTTTCCCGACCGTCCCCGCCTAAAAAGTTTGGGCACTGTGAGGAAAAGAGTTCATTTTTTTCGAACTGAAGCAAGCCTGTGGGTGGGCCCTCTAGTGGGCAAAAGTAAGCAACAATCCCAAAAAGCTCAAGGGGGCCCCCCCCCCCAATTTTCCCCCACCAGTCCCGGTACAGCCTAGTTATCATAATTAGCTGATTTGGGAAAGGGTTTTGGGAAAACCCGATAAGGGTTTGGGTGAGTGGTTTTATTGAAACCCCTTGGTTCCCGGTTCAGGGGCTTTGGAAAATATTCCTTTGGGGGGAATTTCCTGACTGAGGGCCTGTTTTCCAAATTTTTTCTTTCCCTGCCCCTGGACCGAAAAGCCGACCATTTTTAAGTGTAGGGACTTTCTAAGTTTTCTCCCCCTTTTATTTCAAATGTTTTTCTAAAATATAAAATCATTGTTATTGTATTTTTTATGTAAACACGGACCTTTCTTCATATTAAAATTACAATTAATATGCCCTTTGTTCTTTTTTGCTGTAAAATTCCCCTAACCTTTAAGAAGTTTTTTAAAACCCGTACTGCTGGGGAGCAGTGAGGTAACCCCCGTAAGTTTTTTAAAAATTAAATTTTGGGTCCCCTTTCCCC
Source organism: Phyllomedusa bahiana (assembly GCA_025379985.1). NCBI lineage: Eukaryota > Metazoa > Chordata > Amphibia > Anura > Hylidae > Phyllomedusa > Phyllomedusa bahiana. The sequence continues at coordinate 44,129 of JAODAL010021641.1, forward strand.
CCTGATTTCCTTTTTTTTTTTGGTTATTGCGGAAGGTGGTTGGGAACGTAATAAATTTTTTTGGGGGCTGGAAAATGTCCCTTTGGGGTGTGATTTATGCTCATTTACCTGATGGGGAAAGGGGAGTGCAAAGAGAACTGAGTGGAAATAAATCAACCCCTAATTTTCAGTGGCCCCCCCCATGTGCTGGGATGTGTGGGAAAGGAAAACTTTTCATGTAAACTTAATTTTGCGACGCAAACGCATCAGTGCTTTGGGGTAGAAATGCGCCTATCGTGGTTTCCTTGCATAAGGGGAAATGTATTAATGCACCTCAAGCTTAAGGGGGGTTGGGACACCTACATTTCTTTCTATAAAGAATGCGCCTTTTTTTGAAAAATTGGGTTTTTTCCCCCACCGCTCCCGGGCATGCAAGACATTCCCAAAACAGTATTTTTAAAAAAATGAGGGATACAAAAACCTTGCAAAAGAATTCGGCCCCCCTTTAAATTTTCAACCTTTTGGCCACATTTTAGATTTAAAGATATAAAAAAATAAATTAAAAAAGACAAAGATTTTAAAATTGTTTTTTTTTGTGAAGAATCAAACCAAAAAAGTGGGACACAAGTTTTAAGGAAATTTTTATTGGATATTTTAAAAAATTTTTTTAAAAAAAAAAAAAAAAAGGAAAAAATGGGGCGGGCCAAATTTTTTCGGGCCCCCTTAATACTTTGTAGCGCCACCTTTTTTCGGAAATTACAGCTGTATTTGCTTGGGGGTTTTTCCCCTACAGTTTTGGGACATCGAGAACCCCCGAAATTCTTGCCCATTCTTCCTTGGGCCACAGCTGGGCTCAGTGAGGGTTTATGGAAAAGCGTTTGTGAACAGCTGGGGCTCATGAGGTTGGAAGGAGGGCCCTTTGTGAACAGGGTGGGCCAGTGAGGTTTGGGTGGAGACGTTTTTGAACAGCTGGACTTTATAGGTTGGGTGGGGAACGTTTGTGAACAGCTGGAGCTCAGTGGGGTTTGGGATGGAGAGCGTGTGTGAACCCCTGTCGCTCAGTTCGGTTGGATGGAGGCGTTTGTGAACAGCTGGAGCTCAGTGAGGTTGGATGGAGCGCGTTGGTGAGTAGCTGGAGCTCAGTGAGGTGGATGGAGAGCGTTTTTTGAACAGCTGGAGTTAGGGGAGGTTGGATGGAGGGCGTTTGTGAACAGCTTAGCTCAGTGAGGTTGGATGGAGAGCGTTTGTGAGCAGCTGGAGCCAGTGAGGTTGGATGGGGAACGTTTGTGAACAGCTGGACTCAGTGAGGTTGGATGGGGGGCGTTTGGGAGCAGCTAGAGCTCAGTGAGGTTGGATGGAGAGCGATGGAGCTCAGTGAGGTTGGATGGAGAGCGTTTGTGAACAGCTGGAGCTCAGTGAGGTTGGATGGAGAGCGTTTGTGAAACCAGCTGGAGCTCATTGAGGTTGGTTTGGGGAACGTTTGTGAACAGCTGGAGCTCAGTGAGGTTGGATGGAGAGCGTTTGTGAACACTGGAGCTCAGTGGGGTTGGAGGGAGAGCGTTTGTGAACAGTGGGCTCAGTGAGGTTGGATGTAAGCTTTTGTGAGTAGCTGGAGCTCAGTGAGGTTGGATGGAGAGCGTTTGTGAACAGCGGGGAGCTTAGTGAGGTTGGATGGAGAGCGTTTGTGAACAGCTGTAGCTCAGTGGGGTTTGGATGGAGATGCGTTTTGTGAGCAGCTGGAGCTCAGTGGGGTTGGGAGGGGGAAACGTTTGTGAACAGCTGGAGCTCAGTGAGGTTGGATGGAGAGCGTTTGTGAACAGCTGGAGCTCAGTGAGGTTGGATGGAGAGCGATGGAGCTCAGTGAGGGTGGATGGAGAGCGTTGTGAACAGCTGGAGCTCAGTTGAGGTTGATGGAGAGCGTTTGTGAACAATTGGAGCTCAGTGAGGTTGGGGTGGAGAACGTTTGTGAACAGCTGGAGCTCAGTGAGGTTGGATGGAGAGCGTTTGTGAACAGCTGGAGCTTAGTGAGGTTGGATGGAGAGCGTTTGTGAAAAAGCTGGAGCTCAGTGAGGTTGGATGGAGAGCGTTTGTGAGTAGCTGGAGCTCAGTGAGGTTGGATGGAGAGCTTTTTGTGAACAGCTGGAGCTTAGTGGGGTTGGATGGAGAGCGTTTGTGAACAGCTGTAGCTCAGTGAGTGGTGGAAGCGTTTGTGGCAGCTGGAGCTCAGTGAGGTTGGATGGGGAACGTTTGTGAACAGCTGGAGCTCGTGAGGTTGGATGGAGAGCGTTTGTGAACACTGGAGCTCAGTGAGGTTGGATGGAGAGCGATGGAGTTTCAGTGAGGTTGGATGGAGAGCGTTTGTGAACAGCTGAGCTCAGTGAGTTTGGATGGGGAACGTTTTGTGAACAGCTGGAGCTCAGTGAGGTTGGATGGAGAGCGTTTGTGATCAGCTGGAGCTCAGTGAGGTTGGAGGGAGAGCGTTTGAGAACAGCTGGAGCTGAGTGAGGTAGGATGGAGAGAGTTTGTGAACAGCTGTAGCTCAGTGAGGTTGGATGGAGAGCGTTTGTGATCAGCTGGAGCTCAGTGAGGTTGGATGGAGAGAGTTTGTGAACAGCTGGAGCTCGTGAGGTTGGAGGGAGAGCGTTTGTGAACAGCTGAAGTCAGTGAGGTTAGATGGGGGAGCGTTTGTGAACAGCTGGATCTCAGTGAGGTTGGATGGGGAGCGTTTGTGAGCAGCTGGAAGCTCAGTGAGGTTGGATGGAGAGCGTTTGTGAACAGCTGGAGCTCAGTGGGGTTTTGGATGGAGAGCGTTTGTGAGTAGCTGGAGCTCAGTGAGGTTGGATGGAGAGCGTTGTGAACAGCTGAAGCTTAGTGAGGTTGGATGGAGAGCGTTTGTGAACAGCTGTAGCTCAGTGGGGTTGGATGGAGAGCGTTTGTGAGCAGCTGGAGCTCAGTGAGGTTGGATGGGGAACGTTTGTGAACAGCTGGAGCTCAGTGAGGTTGGATGGAGAGCGTTTGTGAACAGCTGGAGCTCAGTGAGGTTGGATGGAGAGCGATGGAGCTCAGTGAGGTTGGATGGAGAGCGTTTGTGAACAGCTGGAGCTCAGTGAGGTTGGATGGAGAGCTTTTTGTGAACAGCTGGAGCTCAGTGAGGTTGGATGGGGAACGTTTTGAACAGCGGAGCTCAGTGAGGTTGGATGGAGAGCGTTTGTGAAAGCTGGAGCTTAGTGAGGTTGGGGATGGGAGAGCGTTTGTGAACAGCTGGAGTTTCAGTGAGGTTGGATGGAGAGCGTTTGTGAGTAGCTGGAGCTCAGTGAGGTTGGATGGAGAGCGTTTGTGAACAGCTGGAGCTTAGTGAGGTTGGATGGAGAGCTTTTTGTGAACAGCTGTAGCTCAGTGAGGTTGGATGGAGAGCGTTTGTGAGCAGGGGAGTCAGTGGGTTTGGATGGGGAACGTTTTGTGAACAGCTGGAGCTCAGTGAGGTTGGATGGAGAGCGTTTGGTGAACAGCGGGAGCTCAGTGAGGTTGGATGGAGAGCGATGGAGCTCAGTGAGGTTTGGATGGAGAGCGTTGTGAACAGCTGGAGCTCAGTGAGGTTGGATGGGGAACGTTTTTGAACAGCTGGAGCTCAGTGAGGTTGGATGGAGAGCGTTTGTGAACAGCTGGAGCTGAGTGAGGTTGGATGGAGAGAGTTTGTTAAAAGATGGAGCTCAGTGAGGTTGGATGGAGAGCGTTTGTGAGTAGCTGAGCTCAGTGAGGTTGGATGGAGAGCGTTTGTGAACAGCTGGAGCTTAGTGAGGTTGGATGGAGAGCGTTTGTGAACAGCTGTAGCTCAGTGAGGTTGGATGGAGAGCGTTTGTGAGCAGCTGGAGCTCAGTGAGGTTGGATGGGGAACGTTTGTGAACAGCTGGAGCTCAGTGAGGTTGGATGGAGAGCGTTTGTGAACAGCTGGAGCTCAGTGAGGTTGGATGGAGAGCGATGGAGCTCAGTGAGGTTGGATGGAGAGCGTTTGTGAACAGCTGGAGCTCAGTGAGTTTGGATGGGGAACGTTTGTGAACAGCTGGAGCTCAGTGAGGTTGGATGGAGAGCGTTTGTGAGCAGCTGGAGCTCAGTGAGGTTGGATGGAGAGCGTTTGTGAACAGCTGGAGCTTAGTGAGGTTGGATGGAGAGCGTTTGTGAACAGCTGTAGCTCAGTGAGGTTGGATGGAGAGCGTTTGGGGAGCAGCTGTAGCTCAGTGAGGTTGGATGGAGAGCGTTTGTGAACAGCTGGAGCTCAGTGAGGTTGGATGGAGAGCGTTTGTGAACAGCTGAAGTCAGTGAGGTTAGATGGAGAGCGTTTGTGAACAGCTGGATCTCAGTGAGGTTGGATGGGGAGCGTTTGTGAGCAGCTGGAGCTCAGTGAGGTTGGATGGAGAGCGTTTGTGAAAAAGCTGGAGCTCAGTGAGGTTGGATGGAGAGCGTTGTGAACAGCTGGAGCTCAGTGAGGTTGGATGGAGACGTTTTGTGAACACTGGATCTCAGTGAGTTGGATGGGGAGCGTTTGTGGAACAGCAGTTTTCAGCTCTTTCCACAGATTCTCGTTTGGGGATTCAGGTCTGGACTGTGACTTGGCCATTCTAACACCTGGACGTTTATTTGTGAACCTTCCATTGTAGATTTTGCCTTTATGTTTGGGGGTCATTGTCTTGTTGGAAGATAAATCTCCGTCTCAGTCTCAGGTCTTTTGCAGACTCCAACAGGTTTTCTTCCAGAATGGTCCTGTATTTGGCTCCATCCATCTTCCCATCAATTTAACCATCTTCCCTGTCCCTGCTGAAGAAAAGCCCAAACCATGATGCTGCCCCCACCATGTGTGACAGTGGGGATGGTGAGTTCAGGGGGATGAGCTCTGTTGCTTTTACACCAAACATATCATTTTGCATTGTGGCCAAAAAGTTGGATTTTGGTTTTATCTGAGCAGAGCCCCTTCTTCCACATGTTTGGTGTCTCCTAGGTGGCCCCTTCTTCCACATGTTTGGTGTCTCCCAGGTGGCCCCTTCTTCCACATGTTTGGTGTCTCCCAGGCGGCCCCTTCTTCCACATGTTTGGTGTCTCCCCGGCGGCCCCCTTTTTCCACATGTTTGGTGTCTCCCAGGCGGCCCCTTCTCCACATGCTTGGTGTCCCCCCAGGCGGCTTGTGGCAAACTTTAAACCAGACTTTTTATGGATATCTTTGAGAAATGGCCCTTTTTCTTTGCCCCTCTTCCATAAAGGCCAGATTTGTGCGGGGACTGATTATTGTTTCCCATGGACAGACTCTCCCACCTCAGCTGTAGATCTCTGCAGTTCTCACCACAGTGATCAGGGGCCTATTGGCTGCATCTCTTGATCAGTCTTCTCCTTGTTTGAGATGAAAGTTTAGTGGGGACGGCCGGGTTTTTGGTAGATTTGCAGTGGTCTGATACTCCTTCCATTTCAATATGATCGCTTGCACAGTGCTCCTTGGGATGGTTAAAGTTTGGGAAATATTTTTGTATCCAAATCCGGCTTTAAACTTCTCCACAACAGTATCACGGACCTGCCTGGTGTGTTCCTTGGTCTTCATGATGCTCTCTGTGCTTTAAACAGAACCCTGAGACTATCACAGAGCAGGTGCATTTATATGGAGACATGATTACACACAGGTGGATTATATTTATCATCATCAGTCATTTAGGACAACATTAGATCATTCAGAGATCCTCACTGAACTTCTGGAGTGAGTTTGCTGCACTGAAAGTAAAGGGGCCGAATAATATTGCACGCCCCACTTTTCATTTTTTTTACTTTTTACAGAAGTTTAAAATATCCAATACATTTTGTTCCACTTCACTATTGTATCCTACTTGTTAAAATTTTATATCTTTATGTTTGAAGCCTGAAATGTGGCAAAAGGTTGAAAAGGGGGCCGAATACTTTTGCAAGGCACTGTAGGTGCACGCTGGCGTGACAGCAAAAAGCAATTTAAGAACAATACAATATCAGCAGCACTCTACAAGCACTAAAAAACAGTCAAAGGGAACATATGAATTTTTTCCAAAAAGCATTTCCGCTACTTTAGAATACATGAAAATTTGAGGGTCTTAGTTTTTAATCAGAGCAGAGTGTAGCTGAGATCCTCTGTCCCTGAAAATATGGAGGTCTGAACAGAAACCAAACAAGGTAAAATATTGGAGTAGGTCCCCATCTGTATTGAGGTCACCTTGTTGCGGTAGATCGGCAATTAAAGTTTTAAACAAAAATGTGCGCTAAGAACCTAAAATTTTCATGTATCCTAAAGTAGCGGAAATGCTTTTTGAAAAAACTCCTATGTTCCCTTTGACTGTTTTTTAGTGCTTGTAGAGTGCTGCTGACATTGTGTTGTGCTTGCATTGCTTTTGCTGCCCCGGCAGCCTGCACCTATACTGATTTTTTTTTTGCAATTAGTGCTGACCAATTCTTGCTTTTTTGCTTTCAGAGGAGGGTGAAGGTCAGGTCCCTTTGCCATTCCAGCTGCATTTCACTGAGAGTCCAACATTACCCAACCCTTTTTGTTGTGGGGTCTTTTGAGTGCGATTGCTTTGGTGGTGTCAGCTTTCCTTGATGAAGGGTCTACTATATCTGTCCTGCAGTATTCTATTTACCTTTTTACATGTATAGCAGTATGGACACTTTTTTGGGGTGGAAATCTATCTCTGCATGAACATTCTGGAATTCATTGTGCAGCTCTCCACTGAGAAGACAGGGATGGTTTATTACCAACCCTGCCTTCTCGACCGCTATGTTTACAATACTCAATGTGCCTGTCGGCTTCCTGCCTTCCAATGCCGGTGGTCACTTGACCATCGGGGCTCTTATTACAACCAGATCAGCTCCGCAGTCAGTGAAGGGGATATATTTCCCCTATAGCAGGGGCTATTATTTTAGCCCCAGTTATAAGGGAAATCAGGAAAAAAAGTGGTAAAAATGTTGCCTGGACATCACAGCCTGCTAGAGGAAAGTCTGCAGAGCAGGGCGCCTTTGTTTTTTTTTGTCCGAGCCGATAATCTTCCAAGATGGTGCCGGGACCAGGGGTGACATCTACAGGAAAGTCAACAGAGATAGGAGCCATGCTGGAGCGCTTTGTGTTTTGACTCCAAAACCACAGCAAAGTATGGGGGATACAGCACAACGGGGGAATACAGAGCCACTGGCTACTATTGCAAAGAAACAGTCTGTGATCCTGTTATCATCACCAGTCAGAGAAAGTTTATTCAAGAAAGAGAAGTGACTTCCCACAAATGGGGGTATGGGTACATCCTGGACATCGTTGGTCCCATGTTGCATGATCGCAATATTGGACCAACTGTATATTTCTTTTGGCCTCATGCTGCATCGCCCGCAGGTGGAGGGTAATTAACCCCTTAGCTGCCACGATCTATTGCGATCGCGGCAGCTAAGGGAAAGAAAGAGGGAGCTCCCTTTGTCCTCCGTTGGAGAAACCGCAGCACAATTGCAGCTTCTGCTGTCTTACCTGACAGCCTCAGAAGTCTTAGTTAGACTTCAGGGGCTGCCAGTGACATCACTATGCCCTGCGGGCATTGCTGGGCATAGTGATTGACAGTTGCCATGGACACCAGTACACAGCAGCAATGCTGTGTACTGTTCTTCATTGTATCGGTGATCGTCAGATTACATTACAATGTAAAGAAAAAGTGAAGAAAAATGTCAAAAAAGTGAAAAAAGTACAAAAAAGTGAAAAAAAAGTAAAACACAGAAAATAAAATAAAAACACATACACCACCCTTTTCCCCTTTACAAATGCCAATCACCCTGGCTTCCAAAAAACGGATTTAAAAGCAATCATAAAGCCTTGTCCCACCAAAAATTATACTGTTAAAAACGTCAACTCATCCTGCAAAAAAACCCCAAACATATGCAGCTCTGTACACTGAAAAATAAAAAGTTATGGCTGTCAGACTCTGGCGATGCAAAAACGTGTTTTCCTTTTTGAATGAAAGTGTTTTAATTGTGTAAAACACAAAAATAATATACAAATTGGGTATCGCTGTAATCGTATTGACCTGCTGAGTAAAGCTAGCATGTTATTTATATCGCACGGTGACTGCTGTAAAAAATTTAAATAAAAAACACTACCACGATTAATGTATTTTGTTCAAAATGCCTCACAAAAACCTTAATAAAAAGTGATCAAAGTGTCATATGAACCCTTGAATGGTACCAATAAAAACAAGCTCTTAATCAGCTCTGTATACAGAAAAATAAAAAAGTTATGACAACTGTCACGTCAAGGGAGGTACAGGGACTTCCGGTTCCGGCGCTGGCGGGCGGACGCGAGCGGTAAGAGCTCCCGGCTACCCCGCACCTAAACCAGGCATTTAGCCGCTTTGACGGCGCAAACCTGCTCCCGGAACCCGAGGGGGACGCTGCACCGATACCCGCCGGCGAATTTATGGAGAGATATCTCCTCCGTAGCGGCCACAAAGACGCGCATTCTCTCCCGCCCCGCACGCCACGAGGAGAGGCCAAGATGGCGGATCGGCGTACACAGACCCAGGGCACCAGTGAGTTACCGCCCGACTCCTGGGATTCTCCCTCCCTGCCGGCGCTTAGAGACGCCGCTTACCCGGCCATAGATTATAAGGCTCTGGCATTGGAAGTGGCCAGGAACATCGCCCCAGACCTTCAGGAGACGCTGGAGGCCACGTTACAGGCAGCCCTGAACAAAGTGCACCAAGACCTCCAGACGCAGGGGGCCCACATAGAGGAGCTAGAGCAACGAGTGCAGCAGCTGGAGTCAGACAATGACTCACTTCAAAGTAAGCTATCCCAAGTTGAAAAATCATATTCTGCCCTGCATGAGAAAATGGAGGACCTGGAGAATCGCTCCAGAAGGAGCAACCTGAGGCTGGTGGGTCTCTCAGAGCACATTAAACAAGCTGAATTGCAGAGTATTTTCCAAACTGAGATACCCCAGGCCCTGGGCCTCACCCGTAGTCGCAGAGTGGAAAGGGCACATCGCATTGGTCCAGAAAACCTAACCAGAGAGCCACGGCAGGGCCACCAGAACCAGAGACCCCGTACGGTCATTGCTAAATATCTGGACTACAACGACAAGCAAGAGATACTCCAGGCATATAGAAAGCTGAATGCTGCCTTCCTCCTCAGAGGCCAAAAAGTATCACTTTTTGAGGACTTTTCTATGGAGGTGTCTCGACGAAGAAGAGCGTTCAGCAAGCTCTGCACCATCCTCTTCCACCAAGAGATACGTTTCCAGATGCTGTACCCAGCCACACTAAAAGTATTCCTTCCAAATGGGGGCCCCAGGTCCTTCACCTCGCCGACAGAAGCGGAAGATGTCTTAAAAGAACTCCTGGGCCCTGAACTCAAGAACCCATCGTCGCCTTCAAGCAGGAATCGATCAACTCGACGCCAAATGACAAGCACCTCTATCTCACCGAGATCCACTCCTCCGGCGGCTGAGAAAGGATCCTCAAGGCATCGCACTCTACCGGACTCGCCGGCAAAGAGCCCCACCTGACAACTCTCTTGGGCTCCTCCTGGGAGTGACTGTACCTAAAGGGTCATGAGTAATACGAACTTTTTGCCCCTACCGAGGTCACTTTGATCTCTGCTAGGCCCCAATAGAGGATAGAGGATGTTTGAACTTGAAACTCATGTTATATTATCAGCTAGAACCTATAGTGGACCGCACTTGTTCTTCAGTATAGAATTCCATAATGTGGGTACTTTAAATTTTGAATTTAAACTTTAAATTTTAACTTTAAGCTTAACTTTACCACTGACTTTACTTTTACCTCCAGTTATAGCTAGCTTTTTGGTATAAGAAAATGTTTCCCCTTCGGGTTAATGTTACAGACTTAAGGTACAGATATAACTGCGCTGTTCTGATATCGCTCTTTGTAGCTCTGGGAGATAGATACTTACCTCTCTTTTGGTGCGGGGGGCTGGATCCGGACATGGCGCAAACTTTGATTTGTCCCTCCGGGATCATCCGCCCGACAGAAAAAAGTGAAGTCCCATGGCGCACAAAGAGAGCCAATGTAGATGGAAAGCTGTCTCTCTGCGCGTTATTTTCTAGGTTCTATTTGTTTTGTTATTATGTTTGCTGTGGTTCAACACTGATGGAGTCCCGCTTGTTCGGAGCAGAGCCCTTATTTATTCGATATCAAGCAAGGGGCACCCATACTTGGGCAGACCCCTGTGGAAAAGCCCTGTCTTACCGCCCTCCATGAGAATTATCTCCTGGAACATCAAAGGGCTGCGCTCCCCCAACAAGCGAGTCAAGATTATCAGGTACCTTAAAAAATTACGTCTTGATATAGTACTCCTACGGGAGACTCATCTGAGACAAGAGGATTTTCAACGTATGAAGAAGCTGTGGGTGGGACACGTATATGGCTCTCCTGCAGTAGGGAACAAGGCCGGGGTCTTAACTCTTATCAATAGGGCCTTCCCTTTCACCCTAATTTCACATGAATCAGATGATGAGGGTAGATTGTCTCACCTGGTCATCAACTGTAATGGTACACAGGTCAGTTTATACAATGTGTATGGCCCTAATGCCCAGAATGACCCCTTCTTCGCGGATCTGGCCACAAAGGTTCAGGCAGATACCAATACCTCCAGGATAGTGGGGGGAGACATGAACCTCGTATTAGATAAGACACTCGACAGGAAACGAGCCCAGAATGCAACCCACCGAGGCACGGGTCAGCGTTGTACTAATGGCCACAGTGAAGTGCTCAGATCATTCTTAGATGTAACAGACCTTAGGGATGGTTGGAGAGACCTCCACCCAGATAGCAGAGAATACTCTTTCTTCTCCCCCGTGCACCAGTCTTGGTCTAGACTGGATTACATACTAACTACTCAGGACCTCTGTAGGAGGATCGTATCCGCAGAAATCCTAGATATCGTTATCTCCGACCACTCCCCGATTGTAGTGGAAATTGTAGACACCTACCCCAAAGGTTCAGATTTCATATGGCGGTTCCCTACTTACCTCCTAAAAAATGAAGCGTTTGTGGACATGGTGAGAGGTTGGTGGCTCGAATTTTCGACAAACAATGCGGAGCACTTGACAAATATATCCTTATACTGGGCCACTGCTAAATCAGTTCTGCGAGGCCGAATCATCGCTTATACGTCTTCCTACAGACGTAAGCTAGAGAACTATTATAGAGAGGCGACTGAGAAAGTTAGGACGGCCTACAGCTCCTTTGTGCAGACGGGGTCAACGACCTCTAGAAGGGGAATGGGAATCAGCTATGATGGGATTCTTTGAGTTCTGGCTGGACTGAAGAGAAGAGGTACAACGATCCCATTTATTTTCCACCTTGTTCCGATATGGGAATAAGGCGGGACGGGTTCTTTCCAGGCTCCTCAAAGGCACTTATCAGCCCTCTCATGTCACATCTTTGAGAGCCCCTTCGGGCCAGCTCACTTCGGATCCTTATTGGATTAATGATTCCTTTAAAAGTTTCTATGAGCAGCTTTACTCCTCGGAATCCACTCCCAAGATGGACGAGGATGCCAGGTAGTTTTTGGACTCCCTGTCTCTTCCCAGACTTACTCCTATTCAGCTAGATTATCTTAACTCCGAGGTCTCTATTCCAGAAATCCAAACAGCCATAAAGGGATTAGCCTCTAACAAGGCCCCCGGACCTGACGGTTTCACAGGCGAATTTTTTAAGGCTCTGGTGGAACCTCTCACCCCTACCCTGCAGGCTTATTTTAATGACATGTTGAGGACAGGCTCCATTAGACCGGAGTCCAGAAACGCATACATAAAGGTCATACCCAAGAAAGGAAAGGACCCTCTCCTCCCTACCTCCTACAGACCGATCTCGCTGATCGATGTCGACCAAAAACTCCTTTCCAAGATCATAGCTGATAGAATGGCAACATTTATGCCCCTCCTTATCGGGTCATCCCAGAAGGGATTCATCAGGGGTCGGGCCTCGGTGGGCAATGTTAGGTAAGTGATGGCAGTGTTAGAGAGTGTAAAAGGCGAGTCACCCCCATCTGGGCATCCTGTCCTAGTTGCGATAGATGCTGAAAAGGCTTTCGACAATGTCAGATGGGGGTGGCTCTGGATGGTACTAGACAAAATGGGATTTAGAGGCCACTTTAGGACTTTTCTAACGGCACTTTACTCATGCCCCACAGCTCAAGTGCACACCCCGGGTTTCTTGTCTCGTGCCTTTCCATTGTTCAAGGGCACTCGACAGGGTTGCCCGCTCTCCCCCCTCCTCTTTGATATAGCGATAGAGCCCCTAGCGCGTCATTTAGAGGAATCTGATCTTTTTGATGGAATCAAAGTTGGAAAAATCCCGGTCAAAATGGCTTTATTTGCGGATGACCTCCTCTTGTTTCTATCAAATCCTCTTGAACATCTACCAAAAGTATTCTCTTTCCTGGACCATTTTGGGTCTTTTTCGGGATACAAGGTTAACCCCTCAAAGAGTGAGTTACTAGAGCTACGTTCACCCCTCCCGAAATCTGCTTGGGACAATCTCGACATACACCTAACCCCTACCGATAGTATATTACCTATCTAGGCATAAAAGTTGGGAGAACCCCGGAAACGCTCTACAATTTAAATTTTCCACCCTTGATCACGCAGATCGTGGGACAATTGCGCAGGTGGCATGGGCTCCCCCTATCGTTATCAGGTAGATGTCATGCAATAAAGATGGTGTCTTTTCCTAAATTGCTATATCCCCTTCAGAACCTTCCTTTACTGCTGAGACATGTAGACATCAGAAAGCTCTACGCGGCCTTCTCTCGCTTCATATGGGCGGGGAAGAAACCGCGTATTGCTCTCCAAAAGATGATGCTCCCAGTGGAGGGAGGAGGTCTGAATTTACCAAATATACGGTACTACAACTTAGCATCCCTCTCCCGCCACGCATTGGACTGGATGGGGGAAACCAGTCGCTACTCCAATTTTGAACTAGAAAGCGAAATAATGTACCCGTGGCATCCCCATGCACTCCTTCATGCGAGGATTCCCTCCATCCCACTGCATCTTAGGTCATCTACAATATCACGAGATACAAGGGCGGCGTGGAAGCAAATCCGCAAGTCGCTGCACCTCTCTTTTTCACTCTCAAGACGGATGCCGCTATGGAGCCACCCGGAGTTCACACAAGGCCGGGACAACCCCATGTTCGGCCTGTGGAGAGACCATGGGGTGTTCAGTGCCAGACAGCTGATGCACATGAAAGAAAAGAGATGGTATACCCCGTCTGAAGTGAGGGAGAAATTTTCCCTACCTTCAGTGCATGTCTTCCCAGCACTGCAGGTCCTATCTTTTTGCAGATCCAAACTTAGCGATGTCTCTAAAGAATGTGGCCCTAATAGGTTTGACTCGCTGGTAGATTGCCATAGGTCGTTTTTCACTTTGTCTGCTATTTACAAAATTCTGAGAAGCTGGGACCTTACCTCGGGGAACATGAGGCCCTGTAAGAGATGGGAGGTTCTTTTTGATGACCCTCAGTTCTCCGAAAAAATTCTAAAAGGTATGGGTAGATTGCGAAAAGAAGTGATCTGTGAGTTATGGAGAGAAACGCAACTTAAAATTATACACAATGCGTTTTATGGCTTTAACTTACCACCCTCGGAGAAATGTCCTCAACGAATTCAGGCCTGTCCCAAATATAAAAACCCATCCACGGACATGTGGCATGGTATATGGTCCTGTCCCCATACGCAGAAATTCTGGGATCTTTTTGTTGAATATGTATGGGATCGGTGGCGTATTAGATTGCTCAAAGACAGCGAGCTGTTAATCTTCCCCTAGGTCAGCCCCCCGGAGGAAGCTCCCCCTGACACCCCCGGAGCTCCCCCCCTGAGAAAGTTGGAAAGGCCCATACATAATGCAATACTGAGTGCTAAACGCTGTCTGCTTTTGCATTGGCTGAGACCTCACCCTCCCCCCATAGCTTTAATAATAGAGAATATGAAGAAGTACCTGGCGGCAGATAGGATGGAGACCGAGAGGCGCAAGGAGTTGCGTACTAGGGGATTCTTCAGAAAATGGAAATCATTCATAGTCGCACACTTCACGCACCAGGAGATAGTCCAGCTAATGAAAACGTTCTATTATACGGGATGGTATTCAGAGCAGGCTCTGGCGGGTACTTTGGGGGCTCTCGAAATATCTGACATGCATGGTAGACAGCCTATAGATCCCGATTGAACCCATGGTCCTCTCTCCTCCTTGTCCGATGGGTGTTGACATCATTGTCTGACTTTACCTGATTTACCTCGCTTGTTGCTTTCAGATTAGGACCTTTACCTGAACAACCAGCAAGCCGGGACTCCTCAGGTTGTAAGGTTGTATTGTTGTAGTCTAAGGTTATTAATTATTAGTTTTGCTAAAACTTGATATTATTTGCTATGTAACAGGCACCATCCTGTAAACTGTCTGGGTACATGCCCTGCATCGGACATTCATCATTCCGGGCTCTCATTAGTCACCGGACTCTTTTAGCAAAGGAAATTAGAGAGCCTGGGATTGTTTTTGTCGTTAATCTCTTGTTCTATCAACCCATTGATCCACTATGTCTGACTGAGGATGTTTGAAACGACATAACCTGATGTCAGGATTATTGTAATACTATATCATTGCACATTCATCTCTGATGCTATTTGTGTACTTTCATCTATATGTTTATCTTTGATTTGTGGAAAAACCCAATAAAATATGTTTTAAAAAAAAAAAAAAAAGGGAGGTACAGTGAGCCCTGACTGGAACCCAGCCCACTGTCCCTGCCTACTTGACGTGCTGCCCCAGACGGCAGATGTCAACTGGGCGACAGTCCCTGCGCTGCTAAAGTGCTGGGGCCGTCAGGAGGAAGAATAGTCAGACAGTCCGGGTCAATAACAAATCGGGAACGCCAAGCCACAAAACAGAACCAGAGTGATAAACTTAAACAAGCCAAGGTCAAAACACGAACGGGAGCGAGGTACAAAAACGGAGAGCAAGACAGGGTCAGGAAACAAGCCGAGGTCAGGTATACGGGAGAGCAAATAACAAGCAATAGCACAAGGAATACAAGGCAGCCAGGAGAACATCACAGGCGCAGCACTCAGCCTGCAGGGAGTTTAAATGCGGTTCCCGGATACCGCCCCTGTAGCTGATTGGAGCAGCCTCCGGGTCCTCCCATTGGCTGGTGCGACACACCCCCTGTCTGGAATGGCTGGGCCTCTGTCACTCATGGCGCTGCCAGCACACTGTCTATCCGGGTGAGGTCGCAAATCAGCTACTGCAGACTGCTGTTCCCTGCAGGCTGAGCACCGCCTAGCCCTGACAACAACATAAAAACACCTTTTTTATAAATGCATTTCTATTGTGTAAAAGTAATAAAACATAAAAACTATATAAAATGTATATCGTTGTAATTGTACCGACCGCAGAGTCAAGTTATCCTGTCATTAAAACCACATGGCAATACACTTAAAGGGATATCTGTTTATCTCCATAAACAGTACATGAAGAAACCTGTATATTTTTGGACAATGTTATATTCGCTTGACTGTACTATTGCTAGAACTTTTACCATCTAGAGAGCCTATGTGAGTACATTTGTAAAGAATACTTACAAGTTCAGATATATCTTCAGATACTTTTGTGTACTTTTATTTCATGACATGAACCTATGTTCTTTGGAGATTTTATGCATAATTTATTGCTTGATATATTATGTATCATTTTCTGTTCTTCTATTGTTTCTGAAAATCAAATAAACAGAAGTTTAAAAAAACTAAGCTAAAAAAAAAAAATGCACGGCAAATGCTGTAAAAATAAAGCCCAAAAAGCAGTTGCGGAACGGCGCCCCCCCATTTTCATAACCCAACACTAAAAAAAAGTGGAACACCTGTGCACCCAAAAATCACATTCACCCATATATGAGATCCATGAGGTTTGTTGAATCCAAAATGGGGCAACTTCTGGAAGTTTTCACCTGTTTTGGTACTTTGGGGGCTTTGTAAATGAGACCTGGCACCCAGCAAAATCTGTCTTCCAGAAGCCAAGCAGCGCTTCCTCCCTTGTACATCCTGCCATGCACCTAAATATCAGTTTACACCCACATATAGGGTACTGCAGAATTTGGAAAAAGTTGTATAACAAATTTTGGGTTGCTTTTTTCCCCAGGATTCCTTGTAAAAATGAAAAATTTTCAGCTAAAATTGCAGATCGTTGGAAAAAAACTTTTTTTTCATAGGTCAATGCAAAAAAAAATTGGGAAACACCTGTGGGGTCAATATACTCACTACACCTCTGGATATATTCCTTTAGGGGTGTAGTTTCTTAGATGGAGTCAATTATGGGGGTGTCTAACATACAGGCCCCTCAAAGCCACGTCAGAACTGGATTGGTCCTTAAAAAAAAAATCAATGTTGCAAAATTTCTTGAAAATTTGAAAAATTACTACTAAGGGCCACATGTGTGAATCTGTTTAGGTCTAAAACTCACTTTTTTGCCCATAGGTTACTATGGGCAAAAGAGTGAGTTTTAGACCTAAATGGTTTTCATACATGTGGCCCTAAATTTCTAAGCCCCTCTAATGTCGTAAAAAAATCAACAGACATTTTAAAAAATGATGCCAACCTACAGCAGACATTAGGTAGATGCTAGTTATAAACTATTTTGAGTGGAATAATTATCTGTCTTTTTGAACTTTGAAAATGGCAAATTTTTCCATATTTTTAAGGTATTTTGATGTTTTTCACAAATAAAAAAAAATTGTATGGACCAAAATTTCTTACTAACATAAAGCACAATGTGTCACGAGAAAACACTCTCTGAAACACATGAATAGGGAAAAGTGTCAGAAAGTTATTCCCACATAAAGTGACAGATTTAAAAAATGAGGCCCTGTCAGGAAGGTCAAAACTGGCTGCGGTGGTACTTGCTGTAAATATTAGCAACAGTCTGTGGTGCTTCTTAAAAGGGAAAGTCCATATGTAGTCATAGCAGAGTTAGATCATCCTTGCCAACTTTTGATAGTGGCTTTCGGAGATCCAGAGCTGCGGCGTGCAACGCACGCAACTCCTAAATTTGTATAAACCAAGCCCTCTTTATATCAAGCCACAAACCTTCACAAAAAAGGCCAAGCCTACTGCACCCAACTGTGAACTGTGGAAGAAACCGGATTGAGGGGTCTGACATCACCCAGCTTTCCTGGACGTTGAATACCTGCTGCCTGCACCCCTCAGGATAGAAACAATGGGCGACATGTATGAAGGGGCTTTACGCCTGTTTTCTGGCGTACACTGCGCCTCCCAGCCCGAATTCCGCTGTCGGACCCAGCGTTCGCCACTTTCAGCTGCGGTCCGCATGAAGGGGCAGGCGTGGGCGGCAGTGGGCGCGGTGGGGGCGGTGTAGGCGTTCCGGGGCGGGACGCGGCGCGCTCGTATAGTCCGAGGCATGTTCCATCGCGGCTCGCCAAATCGCGGCGCTCGGCAGTTACCGACAAGCAGACCAGCTTTTTTTTGGTCTAAATCTCCCGCAGAGGCGAAGTGAAGCAGGATGGGAAAACATGCGAGGAAGCGGATCGAAGATGGGCGACAGAAGTCTCGGCGCTCCGCTCCGACAAGCAGACTTGGTCGAAATGCTCCGGCGGGAGGCGAAGTAAAGCAAGAACGGAACATGCGAGGAAGCAGATCGAAGATCGCGACAAAAATTGGGCGCTCCTCCGTGCAGAAGGAGTAGGAATATGAAAATATCGCCTTTATAAAGGCGGAAATCAGTGTCAGAAGAGAGCTGCACGGATAAAATACACATAATAAAAAAAATACATCACTTTTCCAAACTCTAGAACGGCGCAAATATCAACAAATATGATATTGCAAATTGCCGGGAAAGACAGCAATTCAAAATCTGAAACCTATTTCATTGGTCGGCAGAAACCGGCCAATCAGAATGGAGCGACAGTGAACCTTTTAAAAGCTAGGGAAGAATTTGACAATCAAAATCCCGGCGGGATAATTCAAAATACAGTAAAAATGCAGAAAAGAGCTGATTGGCTAAGCTAGCGGGGTCTCGGCTAGCTCAGCCAATCAGAATAGGAGCGGACAAAGGGCCCTTTCTAGGTATGGAGAAGTTTAGACCCAATCAGAATACGAGCGACAAAGTCCCCTTCTAGCCTATGGGGAAGTTTACACCAATTAGGAAAACCAGGGCGGGATAATTCAATAATACAGTAAAAATGCTGAAAAGAGCTGATTGGCTGAGCTAGGGGGGTCTCGGCTAGCTCAGCCAATCAAGTGGCGAGTACTTTCTCCATTATACTCTTATGGAGAGATGAGCGCACTCAAATTCCGCGCTCAGCGCCGCGCGGCATGAAGTATTAATCAACAAATTATTTTTATACGTTGTTTAAAACATTTCTCAGATAAAGACCAGACACTTCTTTAAAATAAAGCAGTTAAAAACCCCAACAACGCGTTCGTCGCCCGAGACCGGCGCTACATAGGGAATTGCCATAGAGAGAATTGCCGGGGAAAGGGCAGTAATTCAAATTTGTGAAAGCTATTTTTCATTGGTCGGCATAAACCACCAATCAGAATAGGAGCGACAGTGGCCCTTTCTATCCTATGGGGAGAATGTTTTGGGGCCAATCATATTCAAAGGCGGGGGCAGTTCAAATAAAAGTAAAAAGCAGAAAGAAACGAGCTGATTGGTTGAGGCGCGCGATGGCTCGTCCAGCTTAGCCAATCAGAGCGCGAGTGCTTTTTTCATAGAGTTCTTGGGGAAATTTGAAATTTTTAAAAGAGGCGCCGTAATTTGGACCAATGGGAGAGCGAGCGAAAGCTCCTATGGGTTTTCTAATGCCCAAATTGGTATAAAAGTGTACATGGCCGAAATCAAATTATAACACTACAGAAGTTGTGCCGGGTTGTTATAAAAGGAATCCTAATATGTGGCTCGAAATAAAGATTTTAAATCAAGAAAATCATGTCTATTTCTTTATTTTCGTTGCACCCATTTCTATTGTTTCCCTTTGGGTAACGAAAAGAAAGAAATAAACATGATTTTATGGTCTTTTTTTTTTTCGCTAGCTCAGCCAAATCAGCTCTTTTCAGCATTGTTTTACTGTATTTTTGAATTATCCCGCCCTTTGGGTTCGAATTGGTGTAAACTTCCCCATAGGCTAGAATGGGACTTTGTCGCGTATTCTGATTGGTCTTTAAACTTCTCCATAGCCTGAATGGGACTTTGTCGCTCCTATTCTGATTGGTTTAGATAGCCAAGCCCCCCTTATCTCAGCCATCAGCTGTTTTTAGATTTTTACTGTATTTTGAACAGTCCCGCGTGGATTCTGATTTTGGTCAATCCTGGGCCCCCCTAGGTTTTAATTTTGCTTTCAGTGTCGCTCCTTTTCTGATTGGCCGGTTTCTGGCGACCCAAAGAGAATAGGATTCAGAATTTGAATTACGGTATTTTCCGGCCATTTCCAATATCCTAATTCTTGAATTAGGATATTGGAAAGTGATTTTGTTTTATGTAATTTTTATTTTTAATGTGTTTCAGCTCTTTTCCTGAGAATGTAGAAGCCTTTATAAAGGCGATTTTGGATTTTCAATACTCCGCAACCGAAATCTGGAATGATTTCTGGCCGCCTCCAGCCTGTACTCGCATGGAACAAGATTTTTCGGCGTCGCCCCGCACGGCGCCCATGTCCCCGCCAACTGTGCCCATGCACTGGCGAGGCGCGGCGGACTTTTCCCCGCATGATGATCCCCTACCTCCGGCGGACATCTCAGACGCAGCCGCCCCCTTCGCCTAACACACTGGCGAGTTGCGGGGGACCTTTTCATGATATGTATGTGCTCGGGCCCGTCCCCGACATTTAAATTTTAGGCGCAGATTCCGCCGGGAAACTGGCGGGAAAACGGCGCCTCGACCGGCGAGATTCATACATGGGCGCCCATTTTATGGGTTTTGCAAAATCAAAAAACCTTTTTGAAAAAACGAGCATTGGTGCACATGGTGTGGGAGCAACATACATACCAAAATTCCAAAAAAACAGTAGCACTCTATCAACTAAAGAAACTATCAAAGGGGGGCATAGGAAATTTTTGAAAAAGCATTTCTGCTATCTAGGATACATGAAAATTTTTTGAGGTTCTTAGTTCACATTTTTGATCAAAACTGCTTAAGCCACCTCCGAAACGCCAACGGAACCTCAAATGCAGGTGGGTCCTATGTCCCCTTTGATAGCTTCTTTAGTTGATAGTGTGCTACTGATTTTGGAATATGTATGTATACTACAGCCCACCAGTGTTGCACCTATGCTCGTTTTTTTCAAAAAGGTTTTTTGATGTGCAAAACCATATATTGTTTCTAGCTTGTGTTTGGAGGAGTGGCTGCCTCCATTTTGGTTTTCTGCACTCCACCCACCTTCACAGGCTTTTAAATCAATGCAGTGTACTTGGAAGCTGGTGCCTTCACTCCCTGAAGTATGGAGGCCTGAACAGACCCTAAAAGAGAGGTAACAAAATAGTGTAGGACCCACCTGCATTGAGGTCCCGTTGACGTTTCGGAAGTGGCTTAAGTAGTTTTGATCAAAAATGTGAACTAAGAACCTCAAAAATTTTTCATCTATCCTAGATAGCAGAAATGCTTTTTCAAAAATTCCTATATTCCCTTTGAAAGTTTCTTTAGTTGATAGTGTGCTACTGATTTTGGAATGTGTATGCACTCCCCAGGATAACATTGTGTGCACTATCTGTCCCCTAATAGCTAATTAGTACTTCAGGAATGTTTAAAAATAGGGAAAAAATACCTTATAAACCTGCTTGTTACAGAGTTGTGCCCAGTCCTGGTGATCCCGGCTGATGATGCCACCGTTCATTCTTCACGTCACTGCTGTGTCCTGTAATCGGCTGCACCAGGACTTGCTGCAACACTTGAATTAGTGGGTTTACAAGGTAAATATTTTATTTTTAAATCATCCCTGATGGACTGACACCCCTTACAGGTCTGGTTCACATCTATGTTGAAGGGTTTTTTGCTGCGGGTCTGTTGTGGATGGGAACAAAGGTTATATATGTGCGATCCTTTCTTTCTCTAGTTTAATGTATTAATCAGTATAATACCTCACACGTCTGTATATATATTGCCTGTATAACCATACACTTTTTAATCTGTTAGCAAATGGCTGCATATATAATCTGTTTGTAAAGGATAACTGTTATGGAATGTATTATGTGTAATGTCTATTCCACCCACAAGATGGCGTCTGTGTTCAGACACACCCTGATAGGCCAAAATGGCCACTGGCCTTAGTTATTTTTCTTCTCTCTAACAAAGAGAGAGGAGGGTTATTTAAAATGTAGATAAGAAGAGCCAATTAAGAGAGTGGATGTAATGTCACATGTTGCTTAAGGAATGTGTACACCCCCAACCTGTTAAAACCTTGAGTCTGTATAATAAAGTTTGGAGAACTCTTTTGTCTGAGAAAGTGTCAGGCTGTGATTTCTCTCTCTCTAGCACGTGCTAACTAATATACTGATTTGGTCCCCTGCTGGAAAGTAGAGCCCTTTTGCGGTTTCATCTACAACAGGTACATCAGATTTCTTTTTTTTTTTAACGTTATTTTTATTAGTTCATATTATTATATACAAACAAAAAATACCCCAAACTTGGGGTAACAACTGTGGTAAATATGTAACGTGGGGTGGGATGGGTGGGGAATGCCGGGGAAAGGGTGGATATGAGGGAGATTATAAGTGCATTTACAATCTGTAAATATGTAAATCTGAACAGAAACTGCAATTATCTAGCATAAAATAACACGCCATGCTGGACAGATTATAGAACAAAACAACAGAGTTCAAACATGTTCAGAACCTATTATCAGAGCAATGTCAATATCAGGCATAAAGGCAAATAATGCCAGGAATAAGGCAATTCTCTTTCATGGATTCTAAATGGCTTCAGATAAGATGCCTGGAGCACCCTAGGGGGAAAGAGGAAAGGAGGAAAAAAGAAAAAACAAAGGGGTGGAAAAGGGAAGAGATATCCAGGGGTGCGCGAGTCCCCCCCACTGAAAAAGGTGAGAGGAACGGTGACAACAAGTGATTGTCAGTCTCCACTCAGCAGGGTGGCGGATTATCTAATATCGGGGGTTGACCTCCAGCAGCACACTCCAAATACCAGGTGGTATATTGAAAGCAAGAGCGTATGCGGGCTTTTATATGATCAGGAAGAATATTAATTATGGGCTGCCAGGTTAGGAAAAATCCTTCAACTCTTGATTCTTTCTGTAAAGAAGCATCCACCCAATCCATAAGCAGCAGAAAAGATAATTTGTCTAAAAAGAGCCGTAGTGATGGGTGAGTGGGGCCTATCCACGTTTGGAGTATGGTTTTGCATGCAGTTGCTGAGATGCATGATGTAATTTTTTAGTGTGGGTGGGACTCGCAATTTGGGTTGGTCCAA
>JAODAL010021642.1:0-66580 GCA_025379985.1 Phyllomedusa bahiana
GGATATCCCCCTCTGGCAAATTCTTGGATGGGCAGGGAAGACAACTCCTTCCCATTGATGAAGATGCTTGGAGTCCTTCCAAAAGTGAAGAAAGCATTCCCGTGCTCTTGCATTAGGCCTCCCGGACACCAAAACCTCAAGTCTTTGTACGGAAAGGGAAACATTTCCCCGGAATTCTAGCACGGGCCCCCCCAGGGCGGGCCCGCAACAGCCCAGTTGGGCACTCTCAAGGCTGGACCCAGCGCAAGGGGGGACCTTCCGTTTACGGGGCTGTATTTGGGGCCCCAAGGCTGCTGGAAGTCTCCCCCCCCCCTCATCCTTCTGGCTTCCCACTGACATCAAGCCATCCAACCGAGTTTCCCTTTTTAACGCATCTCGGGTTTTCAGTTTTCTCTCCTCCTGCGCTTTAAAAAGGAGGAGGGATGGCCCCCTTTTGGTTTTAAAAACTCTCCATGCTATGTAGCCACAATTCTTTTTTTTTTGTATATTTTTGTCCTGAGGTCCCCATACAGTGCAACATCTAAAATGAACAATCCCCCCCCAGGGTGTATATACTTGTGTGTGACTGACGAGTAGGGGGGACCCCCCCTGTACTATTTTGGGGTGCATGGGAGGGAATACCGGCTTTAAAGGGGGTGTCAGACCACAATGCTTTAAACAGGAAAATAAAACACGGAAGCCCCTACTGAAAAGGGATGGTTTAAAAAAAAACGGGAGTCCCCCAAAAAACAAATATCAGGGTGAAAGCATCCCCTAACCTTAACCTTAAAAACCCTCAAGAACTGACAGGCATAATGTCCTGGGAGCATAAAAACGAGGGGGGGCCGGGGATTTCGAGAAAAAACCCAGCTAAAAGAATAATACAGACCCAGGGAAAGGTTGGAGTACCCCCCAACACCGGTAAACCAACTTATGCCCCTGTACAACTTTTCAGAGCATGACACCATAGCGATCCCCCCTCTGAGGACACCATGAGGGTAGAGCCCCGGGGTTTCAAAAAGAAATTTGGCGAATGGGTTACTATACACCCAACCAGCACAATAAAACAAACGAAGTCTGCTACCCGCTAGGCCCCAATGGGCCTGCCCCCAAATATTCCTGTATCACACAAGTGTCCTTAGTCTGTACACCAACTTAAACCACAACCACACTGACTGGGGGAAGGGAAGGCCAACCAAAAACCCCCAAAACATCACCCAGGGGTTGGGACTACAGTTTTACCCAGGTAATTACACCTGCTATCCTTAGTATGGAAAATGGCAGTTTTCCGGGGGAAACTTCACCACCAAAGGGTACTGCTCCACTATAGTAACACAGTACAAAAAATTACAGAATCAAATACTCTCCATGGGGGATAATTTTGGATATGGGGAATATCAAAGTCAGGACAATTTGGAGGGTAACTGGACGGACAAAGTCCCCCCAAATATCATTCCATTTCACTATGGTAAGGGGTAGGGGATCCACACTAAAAGACAGTGAGAGCCAGGACAAAAGGGGGGAGCACCCCAAAGGGCACTTTCCCCCCAGGGTGATTTTCATGCTATAGGTTCCCAAGGGGGGGCCCCCGATAGTTTAAAGCAAGGGATCAAGTGGCCCCCTGGGTTTTTAATCTCTGCTACCCAAAAATTACTGTCAAAAAATGTAATTGGGGTAAACCATTTTACAACCCGCAAGATTTGTCAAATTTCCCAGAGAGGCCCTACAGGCCTGGCAGATCAGGAGGGGCCCGGGAGATCAGGAGGGGCCCAAAATTCTGCTGTACCTGGAAAAACAGGATGGCCCAACCCCTGCTTTACCGGGAAACAGGGGGGCCCACCCCTTTCGTAGCCTGGCAGATCAGGAGGGCCCTACCTCTGCTGTAGCCTGGCAGATCAGGAGGGCCCTACCTCTGCTGTAGCCTGGCAGATCAGGATGGCTCTGGACATGGTGTTGGCTGAGAAGGGAGGAGTGTGCAAATGATTGTAGAAACCTGCTGTACTTTTTACCCCAGACAATACAGGACCGAACGGTAAATTTGCCCTTGGCCATTAAAAAGTTGTCAGATCTTTCCGACGAACTTAAAAGGAACTCGGGTATCAGTGACCCTGGGGGAGACTGGTTCGGTTGGTTGAAGGGATGGCCGGGAGTTCTAGTACAAGTGGGGATTGTGATTGTTTGCATTTTGCTCATTCTTGCCCTAATTGTTTGTTGTGTTTTTCCATGTTTGAGGAAACTACTTGGAAGAGCTGTGGATGAAAGCATTCCCACTATGATGAACAGTTGCCCACAGCCTGACCCCTACACTGAAGTGAACACAGACACCTTTTGGACCCTTGCCACAACATGTGCCTGCCCGAGAGAGCGGACGTCTCCCTAGTCAGAAGTATTGAGCAGGGAGTGTAGGGATAGTGGATCACTAGATGGGGCACGGTATTGAGCCCAACCCTCACTGCTTATCAGAGAGAAGGTTGGACACTCAACGCAGCTTTGTCCGTGGTGTCTAGGTCCCAAGGGAAAGATTAAAATGAGACCAAAGTCTCAAGGGGGGACTGTTGTGGATGGGAACAAAGGTTATAGATGTGTGATCCTTTGTGTCTATTTTAATGTATCAGTATAATACCTCATATGTCTTTATACATAATGTACGTAAAAGCTGCCTGTATAACCGTACACTCTTTAATGTGTTAACAAATGGCCGCATATAATAATCTGCTTGTAAAGGATAACTGTTATCAGAATGTATTATGTATAATGTCTAATTACACTCACAAGATGTGCGTCTGTGTTCACACAACACCTAGATATCCCAAGATGGCTGCCCATCTTAGATGTTTTTCTTCTCTCTAACAAAGAGAAAGGAGGATCATTTAAAACGTAGATAAGAAGAGCCAATCAAGAGGGTTTATGTTGCTTAAGGAATGTGTACACCCCCGATCTGTTAAAAACCTTGACTCTTTGTAATAAAGCAGCAGATCTCTTTGTCTGAGACAGTGTCAGGCTTGGATTTCTTTAGCACGTGCTAACTAATATACCGATTTGGTCCCCTACTGGAAAGTAGAGCCCTTTTGTGGTTCTATCTACAACATCTGTTTGAAGGTTTCAGGCAGGCCCACCATTCTGAGATTACTCCTTCTGGAGCGGTTCTCCAGATCCTCTATGCGGTTTTGCTGCGTTAGCTGTGCTTGCGTGCAGAGCTTAAGCCTGGCTTGGAGAGTGGCGGTATCAGTTTCCAGGTCATTAACCCTCATTTCTAGCTCTGCTATTTGAGAGGTGTGCACTTGCATATCTTGTTGGAGCTTAAGCATGGTGGCCTGCACGGTGGATTCAAGGGCTGCTTGTAACTCCGGCGCAATTTGCCTGTGCCACAGCTTGTAGTCTATGGTGGTAGTTGTAGTTACAGTCCCTTCGGCCTGTAACAGCGCAGCTGGCGAGGTTGGGATA
The DNA here is from genome assembly GCA_025379985.1 of Phyllomedusa bahiana. NCBI lineage: Eukaryota > Metazoa > Chordata > Amphibia > Anura > Hylidae > Phyllomedusa > Phyllomedusa bahiana. Next base: position 3,424 of record JAODAL010021642.1, read on the forward strand.
ATGGGGGAGGTCGTACCTTCCATCTCTCCTGTGTTTCCCCTGATGCTGCTTTGGGTGCGCTGATCCTCCATGTCTGCCTGCTGTGCATGCGGCTGAGCGTCTTGTGCCGGCGCCATCTTGGATTCCGCGCTCGGCATGTCGCGGGAGTCTCCGGAGGAGGTATCTTTCCATCTGGAAAGGTGCCAGGCGGGTTCCGGGATGCCGCTTCGTGTCTCCGGTAGCGGGTCGGCGTTGCGGTTAGCAGCTGAAACTGTTCTGCGGCTGGCGGGGACGAGGAGCGCTGCACGTTACATGCTCCCTCACCAGCGCCGGAACCGGAAGTCTAACTATGCTTTCAAATGTGGTGCCACATTACACAGGCAGGCTGCCCCCTCTAGCCTCTCTTTCCAGTCCTCCAATAATAAGCTACTGCCCTCAAAAAAAAAAAATAATAATAATAATTTACCGGTACCAGTTGGAACAGAAGTAAACCATCAACTCAGCTATGTTTACACGAAGGTGTCCTCCCTACAAGTCTCTCCCTGCTTCCACACTCCTATCTCTGCTTCCTGACTGACTCCACGTCCTAGATTTTTCTTTTCCATAACTAGAGTCCCTTCCTCTTATGCTGCCGCCCCTTAGTCTAGCGACACCAAGAAGTATTTTTCCTAGCTGCTGTTTCCAACTTTAGAATTTTTTTTTTAAATTAAATGTACGCTGGTGTTGCAGTACTAAGACATAAAAACGGATACTCATCCCTGCCTTCACCTTTGTTCCAGTGCTGTCTGCCATCTTCCCAATTTTTTTATTGCCGGATTTCAAACTCCCCCCACAAAAAGAAAAAAAAAAAATACACCTACACAGAAAAACAAAGAGTCAAAATAGACTGGGCCTTAAATGGGTTAAAAGTGGACGTGTAAATTTTTATATAGGTGGAGGGTGGACTCTGAAAATAATTTCCTCTGGTGTCACCAAGAAACCTCAATCCCACACTGATGTATTCAAATATAAGCAAACTACTATCCATCAATCACTAGTAGGAGGGGAGGGGGGGGAGAAGACTTATTCAAACATCAATCTTTTCGTTTTAAAATTTTGGACAGTAGCCCTTCGAAAAAAATAAACAAATTTGGACTCTAGTAGCATAGCAAGAAAGCATTAATTACACAACAGAATTCACAGCACAAACTTTGAGATTATAACTAATAAGGAATATGTTACCTCTGACATCACTTTGTTTAGATCTTCAGACAAATCCTTGTATTCAATCTCAGTGGCTGGATAATAACCATGCACAGCCAGGCATCCTTTTGTCTTTAGTACTCGAGCTGCTTCATTGACAAATTTTTCTACATGGAACCACTGAGCTGCAAGACCGGCAGTCACCAGGTCCACAGAATTATTCTCCAGCGGTAACTTCTCAGCCGGAGCCAACCTATAGACAGATGAGGATTGCCAGTGTGACTAATGCTATTTAATCTTCTCATTATGTTAGCAGAATTGCTAAATCTGTAAGAACCTTCATGGGTAAGAGGTGGAGTGGTGACTACCGTACATTGAGGGAGAAGAAGCAGTAATAAAACCACACTGTCCATTTGCTTAACTGGGACAGTCTTTATTCTAGAGTGTGCATTTCACATTTTCCCAACATACATACACTGTTGTAATTAAGACTCTTTGTGAGATCTCTAAAGTCTATTGCAGTCTGTAAGGCTTATAATTTTGATGTAGTGTTGTAATCACATTCATTTGGCTCTTGACTTGTCACTGAGGAGGCTTTGCTACATAGGCTGCTTATTTCTTGACACTTGAGTAAGCAATCACTACCTGCTACACACAGGTGTAAAACTGCCGGCCCTCCAGCTGTTGGGAAACTACAACTCCCATCATGCATTTGTATAATCTATAACAGTGGGCATGATGGGAGTTCTAGTTTCCCAACAGCTGGAGGGCCGGCAGTTTGACACCCCTGTGGCAGCTACAGTCAATGCTGCCCACTGCACCTGTGTCTATTGCAAAGTTGGCCCTGTTCCAGAAACTAATTCCTGAAGAGAATCACATGGCATACAGCTTGTTAGCTTATCTATGATTCAGTCAGTATGTTCACATGGCTTATTATGGGGCACATTTTGCCACATATTTTGCGGCGTACTGCACTCCAATACGAGCAAAATGCGCCCCAATCATTACGGTAATCCACAGTTCTCATAGAGAACTATGGATTATGCCTCTTCTCCCCGTGCGATAGTGGCACGAGTAATGCATGTCTATGGGTCCGACGGGCTGCCACCCCCCCCTCCTCCCGCATCGCGGGAGTACGTTCCGATCAGAGCAACTCCCCGAACACCCGCCGTAATTAAGCCGTGTGAACTTACCCTAAGCCTCACAAGTTTAGAAATGTTAGTTTGTCACAGCAGCTCAAGCTTATTAGTCAGCCCAGCCACAACCAGTTACCAGCTGCTACAGGACTTTCTAGCTACAGTATCTCACAAAAGTGGGTACACCCCTCACATATTTGTACACATTGTATTATATCTTTTCATGGGACAACACTGAAGACATTACACGGACTACTAAATTTGGTGTGCCCTCAAAATAACATAGTCCTCAATGTCAAAACCGCTGGCAACAAAAGGGAATACATCCCTAAATGAAAATGGACAAATTGGACCCAATTTGCCAATTTCCTTCCATGTCATGTGACTCCGTGTAACAGGTGTTAACAGGGAGCAGGTGTGTTAAATTTAATATTGCTCTCACACTCTCTCAAACTGGTAGCAAGTTCAGCATGACACCTCATGGCAAAGATAATGCACAAGGAAGCCTACAGTTTGCTGAAGACCGGCAGAATAAGAACATGAATTACTGGAACCACATTCTGTGGTTTGATAAGACCAAGATAAACTTATTTGGTTTAGATGGTCAAGCATGCCAGGTGGCAATTAGGTGACCAGTACAGAGAGAAGTGTGGCTTGCCTACAGTAAAGCATGGTGGGGAGAGTGTCGTGGTTTGGGGCTGCATGAGTGCGGCCGGGTGTGGGAAGCTACAGTTCATTGAGTGAACCATGAATGCCAAAATGTACTGTGACATACTAAAGCAGAGCACGATTCCCTCCCTTTGGAAACTGGGGTTCTCATGTTGGAATACTGTCCTGCGGCCCAAACACACATCAAAGATGACCACTACCTTGCTGAAGACAATGAGAGTAAAGGTTTTGGATTGGCTAAGTATGTGTACCAATCTAAGCCCTATCGATAATCTGTGGGGCATCCTCAAATGGAAGGCGGGGGAGAATAAGGTATCTATATCCACCAGCTCTGTGATGTCATGGAGGAGGAGTGGAAGAGGATTCTAGTGGCTGCAACCTGTTAATCTCTTGTGAACTCAATGCCCAAGACAGTTAAGGAAGTGCTTGAAAATAATGGTGGCCACACAAAGTATTGACACTATGATCACAATTTGCCCATATTTATTTAGGGGTGTACTCACTTTTGTTGATGGTGGTTTAGACATTGATGACTGTGTGGAGTTATTTTGAGGTCACACCAAACTTACACTGTTATACATAAATTGTACACTGAGTACTTTACATTGTATCCAAGTCTCATATCTTCAGTTTTGTCCCATGAAAAGGTATAAAACAATATTTACAAAAATGTGAGGGGTGTATTCACTTTTGTGATATACTGTAGCTCTTGTCAAATAGTCTAAAAAAATGGGAATCTAGCAAGAGAACAAAGAGTGACTTAACAATATTTATTATTTTGCCATAGGAAAACTTAAACTCAGTTCTCAATCTGTAAAGCACTAAAACTTAACTTTTATTATATATAACACTTAACCTCAATGCACACCATTTTAAAAACCCGATTTCTAACCTCCGATTTTTGTCCCTTTCTAATTGTGAAGGAATAACTCCTTTTCTATTATCAAGTCTGGTGGAACACCACCTATTAGCAGGGAAACCCTATATATACACAGTGATTTGCTAACTCCAATAAGGAATCCAAAACATCTTACTTGGGCAGTCATCCCAGTCACCAGCTAACTGGCTTCATCAGGGGACAGAGGACCGGACCTCTGTCCCCTGATGAAGCCAGTTAGCTGATGACACATGTTGGGGAGGTCAAGCATGACATTTTAATTTGATTTTCTACTATACTGTGTTACCCGCTGCAGAGGGTCTCACAAGGAAACCTTATATGTTTCAGGTCCATTAGATTAGGGATAACTGCCCAAGGGAAGATGTTTTGGGTTCCTTATTGGGGGTTAGCAAATCATGTCTTTTTAAGGGGTTTTCCCCGCTAATAGGTGGTATTCCACCAACTTAATAGAAAAAGGGGTTTTTTTCCCTTTACAATTTGAAAAGGGGCCAATGGAGGTTAAAAAATCAGGGTTTTTAAAAAATGGCATTGAGGGTTTAAATGGTTTATATAAAAATAAAATTTAAGTTTTATTTCTTTAAAGATTTTAGAACTGATAGAGTAAGTTTGCATATGGCAAAATAGTAAATATAGATACTGTAGCTCTTACACCCTACTTACCAGCAGCATGGTGCCTGAGGCCAAGAATTCGAGTGTCACATTGTCTACTGAAAATAAATTTTCAACTGCTTACATTAACACAGAATAAAAAGGGAAGACAACATAATTTCTCAAACATTAATACTTTAACGGTTTAGGGTTTTCAGCTCCTGGGTTTTAACGGGTTAAGGAACAAACTGTCATAAACGCTTCAATCCAAAGCGTCTCGTTAACGTCGGGGAGGAGGGAGGCCTTCAATTCCCAGTTTTTAAACCTTTTGATTGTTTGCGATCTTGACCACGCATAATCAAAGGGAGATTTCTCTGTTTTTTTGGGTCCCCCTTTAACCCCCAGGGGACCCGAGGGAGCGGGGCGGGTCGTACAGTCAGCCCGGGGGGGATAAGAATAGCCCCACGTGCTTTTTTATTAACCTGGGGTTCGGGGCACACTGTGTTTTGCCCTAACACAGCCGGGTTTTCTATGACACAATAGTAATGTTTACCCAATACAAAAATTTTGCAAATTTCTTTAACAAAGTGTAAAAAAAAAAAATTTGTACATTAGTTTTCCCTTTAAAAAAGGGGGTTTAAAAGGAAAGGGAAAAAAAAGAAAAAAAAAAAAAAAAACAAAATAAAAAAATTTTAAACATACCAAAAAAAAAACCCTTTCACATCCCTGGGTTTTCCCCACGATCACCCCCTTTAGGGGTTTTTAAAATTTTAAAAAGTTTGGGTTGTGAAATGTAAATGGGTATAAAAATTAAAAGAAAACAAATGCAGAAACACACTTTTTTTTGCAGAGTGAACATAAATAAATCTCAAACTACTCCTCCCAAAAACACAGCTTCTCTTGCAGGGACGGAACAAGGCATTTTGGTGCCCTGGGCAAGTAAGCCAATGTTGAATTGCAGATCATGTGACCCAGCGGGAAGACATCACCGGGCCTTTCCTCTCTCTATCAAAAAAAGGTTATTTATGTAAAGATTGTGGTAGCTGAGAGGTAAAGTTTTTGCCCAGGCACAAGGGCCCTTTGGGTTTTTTTTCAAAACCCCCCCCCCCCTTCCCCCAAAGGAAACCAAACCTTTTAATTTTAAAATTTAAAAAAACCTTTAAAAAAATTAAAAAAAAGCCAAAAGACCGGGGATTATTTTTTTTTAAATTTTTTCCCACTTTTTGGACAAATTTTCTGAGGAGTCAGGGGAAGGGTTGGAAAATTTACGACCTGGGGTGAACTCTTAGTGGGGCCCTGAGGGGGAAGGGGGTGGGGGGGGGGGGAGCATTGCACCGGGAGTGGAGTCTCACCCGGGTCTTACCCCTTTGGAGATACTGTAAAAAAGATCCAAAGGGAACAGAAAAAGAAAAAAAGGGTTGAAAGAAATTTTTAATCTTTAAGGAAGGGTTTGAAAATTTTTTGGGGTTATTTTTTTGCAAGTTCCCCACTTTAAAAATTTTACTTTTTTGGGAAAAAAACCCTTTTTAAATCCCAACAACTTTACATTTTGCAGATGGTATTTAAACCTTTTTGGTTTTTATACCCCAATTTACCCAGTATATTACTTACATGTATGAAACATTTTTGGCTGAATGGTTTTGCTTAGCCACACTTATTTGGGATTCACTGACATCTATTCCCAGAACCTCCTTGAAGTGAGGAGCCAGAGGCAAAGTGTAACGTCCAGTCCCACAGCCAACATCCACCGCCAATTCAAGAGGCCTCCCACTTGTCTATAGAGAAGAGCAGAGTACACTTAGTAGAATTGAAAATCTTGTCACAATTTACTATACTTTTTTTTTGCTTTTTTCATTCACTTTGTACTTTTGCTTCAAAACACTAGACACTTTTTTGAAAAATTGACTGTTTACACATGAGCATAATAAATATAACCATCAGGATCCACAAGGTGAAATATTTGGGGAAAAAGTCATTTAAAAACCAATTTTATGAAAGTAATTTTCTCCTCATGGTATTTTTGTGTTGCCTGCCTTTTTTGTTGTTGATATTTCTATTGGTGTGTCCACAGCTTTTGCCTCAGTACGTTTACCCCTTTCTGTGATGGCCACCTGTAGTGCCCCTTTTATTAGATGTTTGGCGATACCACAAAAGCAATGGTTAAATGAGTTAGTTTGTTTGCCACTCAGGATCCAAGGCTCCCACGGGGGCCATGACCACCCAAACCACATCCAATCTTGAAAAGCTGCCATTAGCAGTGATATACAGCCTCCAAGGCTGTGGTGTGGCAGAGCGCACTCATTGACATTGTAGAAGGATCATTTTGTTTTCCCAGCAGGAGGTCTTCAGAGTAAAAGCAAAACTAAACCCAGCTTGACTGCTAAAGCACATACACATGCCACAACTCTTTTCTGTCTGCAGCTGCCTCTCACAGTCCACTAAGCCTCAATAATTGAAGGTTGTCTGTACTCCTAGCTGGTACCAGCAGTTTCTTACTCTTTTTGCCTTCTTGTCACTACCACCTACCTGACCAGCTTACAGCTCCTTGCTGCTCTGTAGCCCCAAGCAGTGCTCCTTTCCGGGCTAAGGCGTCAGTGACATGGTCTGTCCCTATCACTAACTGGAGACTGGTGTCATTTTACAATCACACTTGCTAATCTTTTCTGATTCTAACCCTATCCCAGGATTACATTAGAGAGACACCCAGCAACACACACACACTATCTCTCCTGCATCCCAGAAAAAAATGGGAGTGTTGGAGAGTATTTTTTAACTTCACTTGTATGTTCCCCTTGAAAAAAGTGACATATAGGTTTATTGTAAAACAAGGAGCATACAAAATAACACTGAATTTTATGTTTGTTACATTTATAAAAGAGTTGTGCTACAATGAATATGTACCACCCATCCACTGGACCTTTGGTGGCAAGGAAGGGCAGGCTGTGAGCCAACAGGGACTTTGGCACAGCTGACTTGGTGGGAACTCCTGTGGAGAGCGAGTTCAACCTCCCTGGTCTAGTGCAGATGGCTATATAACCTATTAACAACGGAGACATGCATTAGAATTGTAAATTGTTAAAAGAGATTCTCCCACAGATATCAACTAACCGTGGTACATCATATAATTTTTCTTTTAGTTCCAATCAGAACATTCATCTAATGTGCAATGCTGGTGATAACACATGCTCAGCAGGTCATTAGGATCTAACTTCTCTTGTACATGGGCAGAGGAGTGAGTCCTGCTATTGGGACGGCCATCCAAAAAGAATCTGCCCACTATAACAACTTCTAATGAAAACTGGACTCACGAGGTGAACTTTTTCAAAGCAAATCAAATGCATTCCTTCAACGACAACATTTATCATCTGCTACTCCTACTGAGACAGCTATTGACCAGAAGACTCCTGATGTGAGAGTCACACCTGAATTAGTAGCGCAGGTGCAACAAGACTGTATAACATTATTTAAAGATGGGATATCCAGCAAGATAGATTGTTAAAATATAGAAACTTTCATGTTATGATATCCATAAAAAAAACTCCAGACAACAGATCAAAGGAAAAGCGCTTACGCGTTTGTTCTTCGTCATAGCACATAAGCTTGCAGCTATGCTGGTTAATTATAAATACCTTCTTATTACTCACTCACTGAGCATGCTCCATACGTGGTAGGTGCCGGTTGTTAAGTACAGCTGACAGCTGCTGCTTTAAGCATGGATCAGAGACAACTCCAATCCCTGCTGTTCAACCTTTGAGATGCTGTGGCATCTAAATGATAAGGAATGGTGTTGCATACTATTCCTTTCTACAATTGTGCCCCCACAACATCGAGTGGGGACGAGCTGTTGCCATGGCAGACAGATGCCTAATAAAAGGCTTCTGCTGCTGCCATATTGCGACTCCTATTACTTCCTGCGTCCATCGGTGGACCACAGACCATGAATGACACTCCAAAAATGTACACTTTTCTAAAACCAAGGTTGTTGTCACCTGGAGGACATTCTGCCCTCTGTGACATAAAATGCAGTGTTCTAGGATCCCAACTGCAGGCCTGAGCTGACCTAAATAGAACAAACAAGATACAGAACAAGGCTATAAAGCAATAACTCTAGCCATATATACCTGACATAAGATGACCTTCAATGTAATCCTATTGTTCATTCTGTATCACCTTTGCTTCAGGCAATACTGTCATGGCGGCCCTTGTTGCAGCTTTTATCCTATTAAAGGAAGTTCTTAATCCATCCATTTTCCTCAAGCATTTTCTGAACCCTGCTAAATTGAGGTTTTGTTGAACGGGGCTCATTTTAATTGGACAGGAAATTAGGAATCCTTTTCCTGAAAGCACTACAATCTGCCACTAACATAACTGCACCCAGAAGTGCATTCGTAGGAATCTCTCTGGCCATAAACATCCAGATCCTTAGGTGAACAGAACCATCACCCAGGACTACATCTTCCCACATTAACCCACCAAGTTGGGACCAAATTCTAACTCCTAAGGCCCCAAACTATGCCTAGCTAAACACTAAAAAAAGGATAGCTTTAGCAACTGTAATGGTATTAAAAATAGATGGTATTTAGAATAGTTGATTATTGGTTATGTGCCATTTTGTCTTAATATGCCATGATGTGCTTTTTGAATTTCCTGTGAGAATTGGTAACCGTTTTTTACTATTTCAGTGGGATCTGTTATCTGTTGTCCTCACGGTATGCTTTTTTATGTTCTTAAAGGGGTTCTCACACTGCAGGGTTTCACAGGAATCTTAGCAGTTTCTCTGGCTTAGATTTTCAAATCCAGGGGGCGGGTCTCTCCTCTCAGTAGGGTGTGTCTTCTCTCACCGAGGACTGTGGAGACCAAAAGAAAGAAAGACAGGACATGCACTCCCTAAAGTAATACACTCTGGAAATAAGATATTCCTAGTTAGCGTATTGTCCTCTCACGTTGTATGGCTGTGCTTAGGCTGGCACAACACTCCGTGACTTTTTCCGGGTCACCGGTAGTAGAATAAGATTGCAGCAAATTTTGTGCCCAAGATGTCACGATCCACATGGAGTAATAGAATTAAATATTCCAGATAAATAAGTTTTGGAGAAAAGAAAAAGAACGTCTACTGAGGCCAATCAGATAGACAGACCCGATAATATGTAGCGCAAACCTTAAGTTGATCAATATAAAAGGTATTTATTTATTTAAACTACGCGTTTCGTTAAAGACTTACTCAGGTTCATCCTGACATAATGTGTCAAGGTATAAATAGTAGACTGAAAAGACCAAATTGATCACATTTGCACCTCATTAGTTAAACACCATGATTCGTAGTATGTTGGCCGAATTCCAAAAATGGATGAATAGAAAAGAGATGCATCTATGTAATATAGACATTATTTCCATGTGGTGAAGCAACCGAGGTGATAAAAATGAAAATAATTCTAAATAAAAATATTAAAGGGGTTGTATCGCTACAAAGATCATGTCTCAGATTATGGGGACAGAAAAAAATAAACACTTTTGTAATTGGGTTGCATTACCTCTGTCACTTGGTTTAGCAGATATGAGCTTTTCTGTAAATCTGTATTCTGTTTCTGCTGGTCGGGGACATGGCCCCTGGTCGTTTCCCGCCCCCCACCTAGACACACCCCCTGTGATTGGCTGGCTGACATTTCATTCAGCCTGTTGGGATACGCCCCTAGACAGGAAATGCCCCAGCCATGCCCCCTGCGCTGTGATTGGCTGCCTGCACACTGTGTTTCTCCCCTCTGAGCTGTTAAAAATCGATCGTGAAACCAAGGGCTGCTGTCTCTATACACATCTCCCAGCTCGAAGGTGAATGATCTGGGCAATTACTGGCTGATTAAGTCACAGATCCCCTCATATAAGAGTCTTATAGAGTCTCCTGCCTCTAGATGTGTGTCACATAATTGAGGGACGGTATAGGGTAGGTCCCAGTGTGGGGTCACCCTTTTTGGGGCGGGTTCTCCTCTTTCGTTATGGTTATATGTTGTGTTAGTAGGGCTTAATAGGGATTCAGCTTATCATTTTATTTTATATTAATAAAAGTAAATTTTTAACTGTATTTAGCCTGAAGGTATCTGCATATTCGGTGTTTTTTTTTTTATATATTCTTGATACCGGACAGTGGTATATTGGGGTCCCTCCACCCTGTAATATTTAGGAATTAGGTAGTTTGCTTGTTTTGGAAGCCGACCTCATTCACATGCATTGTCAGCGGCGTGTAAGTGCCGCGAACAATTGATATGTCGCTTATCCCCGGGCATAAAATACGATCGTATTTTATGCCCGGGGAGAGACCACGCATAATTCAAAGTTCTCTATGAGAGCTATGAATTACCGCAATTGCACACATTTTGCCATGTATTAAGCGCAAATCAGCGGCAAAATGCACGGCGTAATTATACCCTTATACTTAAGTCACTGTCGGCGCTCAGGCGCTGCAATGGCCCGGGCACCAGCAGGGACACTTCAGCTGTATGCGACTCCTCAGGGAGCGCATATAGATGAATCCCGAGTCAGCCCACAGTGTTGCTGCCGTGGCCTGGGGGCTGTCAGTGATCTCTTCCCCTGTATGCAACTCCTCTGGGAGCGCATACAGGTGAAGATACTACTGCCGATCAGAGAGTGAGCGCTCTCTGCTTCGCAGTGGACTCCGGATCGCCACAGACTTGCGGCTGTCAAGAGTATCCGGCACAAGCAGCGTGAGCGTCAGCACGCCTGACGACATCACACCCTCTCTGTCGGCAAGAAAAACGGAGCGCCAGGGAGTCCGCAGCGAAGGGAGAGAGGTAAGTACATACCTCTACCTTCCTATGGAGCGGGGAAATATACCTGCCTATGGAGCGGGGAAATATACCTGCCTATGGAGTGGGGAAATATACCTGCCTATGGAGGGGGGAAATATACCTGCCTATGGGGACATTAAACTGCCTATACCCGTCTAATTTTTTCTCAGTTAAGTTTTCTCAGTTTGTGGCTAAAGTAGGTGCCTCGGCTTATATTCGGGTCAGCTTATACTCGAGTATATATGGTATTCTTCAAAATTGATGTGCTGACCATATTTTGTTTTTTGACTCTTTACATGAGGAAGTGGCTGGCTCCCATCCTGGTTTGGACACTCCACCCACCTGCACAGGTTTCTTAATCAGATCAAGTTATAGCTAGAATCTTCTCTCCTTGAAATATGGAGTTCTGAACAGACACCAGGAAAGGTGACATGTAGCGCAGGTTCCCAACCGAATTGAGGTCACTTTGCCACGGTAAGTGGGCACTTACAGTTTTTATAAAAAATGTATACTAAGTACCTCAAAATTTTCATATATTACACATTAGCAGAAATACTATTTATACCTCGACACATGAGTATGTCAGGATGAACCTGAGGAAGTCTTGGGCGTAATTCCAATAAATACCTTATATTTATTAGCTTTTGCGCTACATACTATTGTGCCGCCTGATTGGCCTCAGTAGACATAAGTTCTGGTTTTTCTCCAAAAATTATTTATCCAGAATATTTGGTTGTATTACCTCACTGAGGACTATAGACCACACATGACCCTCCCTGTTCCTACTCCCTCCCGAGCCCTCCTCTTCATTCTGTGAGATCAGCGGGAGGGAGTGGGAGTCACATCTATGCAGACCTCTTGCAATGGTTCACTTATTATGCCTGGAGAGTTGTGATAGTCACCTTCCTCCCAGGCTCCACAAGCAATCCTTGTAACTAGAACACCTGCATTGGTTTAAAAAGTTATAGAAGGGCCACATAATCCGACCCACATCTCTTCCTTTCTTCCATCAGTACTGTCATGTGTAGCTACAGATATTGACAAGTTTTCCACCCATGTAATTTTCTTCCTGCCCCCCCTAATTATATTCCAATGGCCCCCTTTGTCCCTATTACCCCACCCTCCTGTAGCCTCTACAATTTTACACACAACAAAACTTTATATTCATAAGTTAGACCACCCCAAAGAAAATACTTTTTGGCAGCATTATCTCCCTATGCATTGATGGCGTATTGCTAGGATATCAATTTCTGATAGGTCATACCCACTTACCACAGCATGCGTAGTAAAAATGTATTGAGATAAGTGGTTATTGCATTGTGGTAATATTCAGTCACTATGTGGTGGTGAGGAGATATTCTGCAGTCACTTTTCTTTGTAAGGGCTATTCACTGACAAGTAACAGGTATAGTGACATTTAATATGCATGTGGTGGTAAGTGGTTATGGCATTGTTGTAATATTGGTGATATTCTGCAGTCACTGTTTGTTGGAGCTATTCACGATAGGTATCAAAGTATATTGATGTTTTATATGCATGTAGTAGCGGTGGTGGTAAGTGGCTATGGCATGCTGGTATTATTCATTCACTATATGGTGGTGACTCATATTGAAAGTCAATACACCTGCTGTCAGTTAATAGCCCCTACAAATAAAAGTGATATCACCATGCCACTACATAGTGGCAGAATACCAGAATTCCATAACCACGTTTCACCAGGTTATTATTATGGGCGACTTTAACTATCCAGACATCAATTGGGAATCTGAAGCTTGTAGCTCTCATAAAGGAAACAGGTTTTTGTCAATAACTAATGATAATTACCTTTGCCAAATGGTGCGGGAAAACGACTAGAGGAAAGGCCCTTCTAGACCTAATATTAACTAATAGACCTGACAGAGTAACAAAGGTTCAGGTTGAGGGGCACCTAGGGAATAGTGACCATAATATAATAAATTTCCGTTTATCCTTCAATAGAGTTTTTTTGTCCAGGAGCCACAAAAACACTGAATTTTAGGAAGGCTAATTTTATTCTGCTTAGGGAGGCCCTAAACCGTATTGACTGGGACAATGTGTTTAAATATGGCAGAACTAATAATAAATGGGATATTTTTAAAAACATCCTAGGCTACCACTGTGAGAGGTACATACCTTATGGTAATAAAAAATTAGAAACAGGAAAAACCCAATGTGGATCAACAGGGATGTAAAAGAGGCAATAAAAAAACAAAAAGAAAGCGTTTCACCTACTAAAACAGGAGGGCAGTGAAGAGGCACTAAGAAGCTATAGGGAAAAAAAATAAAGTGTGTAAAATAAGGATAAAGGAAGCAAAGCTGGAGACGGAAAGACATATTGCTATAGAAAGTAAAACTAACCCCAAAATATTTTTTAACTATATAAATAGTAAAAAGATTAAAACGGAAAATGTTGGCCCTTTGAAAAAATACTGAGGGAGAGACAGTAGAGGGCGATGAGAAAAAAGCAAACGTATTAAACACTTTTTTCTCCACTGTATTTACCGAGGAGGATGACCTTCCTGTTGAACAGAGAGATGGGGTAAACTCCAACTTAAAAGTTTCTTGTCTAACCCAGGAAGAAGTGCAGCTCCGTCTTAGGAAGATTAAAATAGACAAATCCCCAGGTCCAGATGGCATACACCCACGTGTCCTAAGAGAGTTAAGTGATGTCATAGATAGGCCCCTATTCTTAATATTCATGGACTGTCTAATGTCCCAAAGGATTGGCGCATAGCAAATGTGGTGCCAATATTCAAAAAGGGGTCAAAAAGTGATCCAGGAAACTATAGGCCAGTAAGCTTAACCTCTGTTGTAGGTAAAATGTTTGAAGGTTTTCTCAGAGATGCTATCCTGGAGTATCTCACTGAAAATAAATGTATAACGCCATTCCAGCATGGGTTTATGAAGAATCGGTCCTGTCAGACTAATCTCATCAGCTTCTATGAGGAAGTCAGTGCTAGACTGGATCGGGGTGAGGCACTGGATATCATATATCTAGATTTTTCTAAAGCATTTGATACGGTGCCACATAAAAGATTGGTAAATAAAATGAGAATGCTTGGACTGGGGGAAAATGTGTGCAAGTGGGTAAGTAACTGGCTCACTGATAGAAAACAAAGGGTAGTAATTAACGGTATATACTCAGACTGGATCGCTGTTACTAGTGGGGTACCACAAGGGTCAGTATTGGGCCCTATCCTCTTTCATTTTCATTAATGATCTTACACAGGGAATACACAGTAGAATATCGATCTTTGCAGACGATACTAAGTTCTGTAAAGTAATCAACACAATAGAGGATAATATGTTATTACAAAGGGATCTGGATAAGTTGGAGGCCTGGGCAGGGAAATGGCAGATGAGGTTTAACACTGATAAATGCAAGGTTATGCACATGGGGAAGAGAAATCCATTACATGATTACATGTTAAATGGAAAAACACTGGGTAAAAGTGACATGGAGAAGGACTTTGGAATCCTGGTGGACAGTAAACTTAATTGTAGCAGCCAGTGTCAGGCAGCAGCCAAAGCAAATAGGATCATGGGGTGCATTAAAAGGGGCATAGATGCACATGATGAGAACATTATTCTCCCATTATACAAGTCACTGGTTAGACCACACATGGAATATTGTGTACAGTTTTGGGCACCAGTGCACAGGAAAGACATTGTAGAGCTTGAACAGGTACAAAGGCGGGACTGGGTGGACTACAGTACACAAAGATTGGCAAGATTGGGGTTATTTAGTTTAGAGAAAAGACGACTTCGGGGGGACATAATAAATATGTTTAAATATATCAAAGGTCAATATAGAGATCTCTCCCAAGATTTATTTATACACAGGGCTGTATCGAGAACAAGGTGGCATCCTTTACGTCTTGAGGAACGAAAGTTTCTATAATAAACATAGAAAGGGATTCTTTACTGTAAGAGCAGTGAGACTATGGAATTCTCTGCCAGAGGGACTGGTCATGGTGAATTCCATAACCGAGTTCAAAAAGGGTTTGGATGCATTTCTGGAGCGTAATAATATAACAAGTTATAGTGACTAGGATTCAGGAGAGGGGTGATTGATCCAGGGATTTTTCTGGATTGCCAGATTGGAGTCAGGAAGGAATTTTTCCCTAAAATGAGGACAATTGGCTTCTACCTCATTGGGGGTTTTTGCCTTCCTCTGGATCAACACCTTGGCACAACAGGCTGAACTAGATGGACGACTTGTCTTTTTTTAGCCTTACAAACTATGAAACTATGAAACCACATTCACATTAAAATGTCACCTGTAAGTGAATAGCCCCTACAAACCAATATTACCACTCTCTCTCTCCTACTTACTTGTAATGCCATCTGTGCCTCCCTAATACAATCCTGGTTATGCACAGTCAGTGTCACATACATGACAGCCCTATAATTTGTACATGGGCACACAACCCTTCAGAGCACACACACACACATTAAATCCCAAACCTGATGAGACCATGAAGGCACAGGGACATTTTGAAACCTGAAATGATTAAACAAGTTTGAGAAATGCACTCTGAACCCCCCTGTTTAAGGCAGGAGGTAGAGGAGGGACAAGAGTGTATAAGGGTTTGTTATATGGATTGGGAGGGAGTTTATATAGCATCTAAAGAGAGACTCCGTAATTGCCCAGATCCTTCACATCAGAGCTTTCACTGGGAGAGGAGCGGAGACCGCCCGTTTCACACAGCTCAAGGGAGAGTAAGAGGAAGACAATTAGAACACCGACCCACAGAGGGGACACCGATTACTCGGACTGCTGGCACCCAGCACAGAGCGCATGACAGCCAATCACAGCAATGGCAGTGTGGCATGACCACAGGCTGAAGAATTAGCTCTAGACATGGACGAATTAGGTAAGAGAAGCTATACTAAATTATATAGATAATACAAACCAATTGCAAAATTGCTTATTTTTACTGTTTCCGTCATTACAGATATGATCTTTGTAGTGAGAAAACCCCTAGAACTTTCTTATAGTTTACGGTGTTTATTAAATTTCTCAATCTAGCACAATTTCTCATTACATACCATCTGATGTTTCTCATAGTCAATTTTCTCATGTATTGACCGATATACGTTGTGTACTTGTGGCCTTGAGAAGCTTCCTCATTCGAAATCTGTTGTTTTGACTGCTTTATCTTGACACAAGAGCGGGCCACTCGGGGAGGAGCGGTATAATGGAATAACCGGTTTGCATTCCATGCCTGTGCAGGCCATTTCTTAACCTCTTACTGACATTGGACGTACTGTTACGTCCTATTGCCAGTAAGGGGCTATGCAGCAGTAACGTGGAGCAATCCTGCTTCGCACACGTCTGGTGCTAAATGCAGCGACGGTAATAGCACGGAATGGAGCAGTCTCCATTCTATGTTGTTTAACCTCTTAGATGCCATGGTGATCATGGTCAAAGCATCTAAATGAATGAGAACTGATGCTGGAACCGTTTCTCACTTCAATTAGGACCACCGCAGTGAGATCTCGGGGTCCCGGTCCGTTTACATAGCGACTGGAACCTTGTGAATGCTTCCATTGCCACCATGTATATTGTCTTACTACTTCCTGCCCCAGGCAAGTAGAGGTAAAACTGCCGTTTTTGTACACCCTACATCGCATTGTTTATACAATACAATAGGCTGTATGAATTACCGCACCCCATAATGGTCAAGCATCTAGAGGAACTTAATGCTAAATTTAAAAAAAAAAAAAAAAAAACAACACACACCAAACACGAAATCACCCCCCTTTTGCCATTTTACAGATAAAAACAAAATAAAGAAGTTACACATTATTGGTATTGCCGCATAACATTTTATACTGTATGCTGAACACCGTAGAAGAAAAAAAAAAAAATCCACAACAGCCCGAATTTTTTGGGGTCATTTCATGTCCCCTAAAAAGTGAAATAAGTGGTGATCAAAAGTTGCATATACAAGTCAAACCGGTACCAATAAAAAAAAAGTACACTTCAACCTGCAAAAAAATGCACACAGTTCCATAGATGGAAAAAAATCAGAAGTTGTTGTTGGTCGCAGAATATTGTGCTGCACTGAAAATTTTAAAAATAGAAAATATTTAGATTTCTGGTAACCCTACGTATTTGATAAATCGCCAGATTTGTATCTAACTGCACAACACAGATATAATTTATACCAAAGCGTAAATGTCATGAAGCAAAAGCTCTGCAAAACATGGAAAATTTAGAATCGTTTTGCAGTTTTCCAGTATATTCTATGTTAAGGTAACTGACACCATTAGAAATTACATCTTTTCCCACAAAATAAAAGCGCTCATACAGTGGGTACGGAAAGTATTCAGACCCCTTTAAATTTTTCACTCTTTCATTGCAGCCATTTGGTAAGATGCAAAAAAGTTCATTTTTTTGCTCATTAATGTACACTGCACTCCATGTTGAAATAAAAATAAAAAAAAAGTTGATATTTGAGGATTAAACAAGAAAAACTGAAATATTTCATGGTCTTAAGTCTTCAGACCCTTTGCTCAGTATTGAGTAGAAGCACCTTTTGAGCTAGTACAGCCATGAGTCTTCTTGGGAATGATGCAACAAGTTTTTCACACCTGGATTTGGGGATCCTCGGTCATTCTTCCTTGCAGATCCTCTCCAGTTCCCTCAGGTGGGATGGTGAATACTGGTGGACAGCCATTTTCAAGTCTCTCCAGAGATGCTCAATTGGGTTTAGGTCAGGGCTCTGGTTGGGCCAGTCAAGAATGGTCACAGAGTTGTTCTGAAGTCACTGCTTTGTTATTTTAGCTGTATGCTTAGGGCCATTGTCTTGTTGGAAGAAGAACCTTTGGTCCAGAGCACTCTGGAAGAGGTTTTCATCCAGGATATCTATGTACTTTGCCGCATTCATCTTTTCTTCAATTGCAAATAGTCGTCCTGTCCCTGCAGCTGAAAAACACCCGCATAGCATGATGCTGCCACCACCATGTTTCAGTGTTGGGATTGCATTGGGCAGGTGATGAGAAGTGCCTGGTTTTCTCTACACATACCGCTTAAATTTAAACGCCAAAAAGCGGTCATTGTGGTCGTCCCAAACTTCTTCCATTTAAGGACTATGGAGGCCACTGTGCTCTTAGGAACCTTGAGTGCTGCAGAAATTCTTTTGTAACCTTGGACAGATCTGTGCCTTGCTACAATTCTGTCTCTGAGCTCCTTGGGCAGTTCCTTAGACCTTATAATTCTCATGTGCTCTGAGATGCACTTTGTGCTCTTTTTATAGACAGGTGTGCGACTTTCTTAATCAAGTTGAATCAGTTTAAATACAGCTGGACTCCAATGAAGGAGTAGAACCATCTCAAGGAGGATCAGAAGGAAATGGGCAGCATGTGAGTTAAATTGTGAATGTGACAGCAAAGGGTCTCAATACTTATGACCATGTGATATTTCAGTTTTCCTTGTTTAATACATTTTCAAAACTATCTACATTTGTTTTTTTTTCTTTCAAGATGGGGTGTAGAATATACATTAAAGAGCAAAAAAAAAAAAAAAAAACTTTTTGCATCTTACCAAATAGCTGCAATGAAACAGAGTGAAACATTTTAAAGGGTCTGAATACTTTACGTACCCACTCTAGATCTATGTAGAAGGAAAGGTAAGTGACCTCAGTCACTCCCCCCCCCCCCACACCGGGCCACCACCTGCTGTACCTCCTCTCACCCCTGCGACCTAGCGCCTATGCAAAATACAACCCTCAACTAACACACTATAACCCCCACACCATCACATTTTTTTTTATCCTCTTTTTTTATACCTACATTTTTATGCAATATATTTTATATATATATATTTTTTTATGTTCGTAGGTATGTACATATATATTTTATATGGTATGGAACGTGTGCATATATAAACATGTATTTATATTCCCCTTTTTTATGCATGTAATATATAGTTTGTAATATATGTTTCTCTATTAGTTTTTTATGTCAGATCGATATGTCATTTTATGAATGAGGATTCGAATATCAACAGCACACTATTTACTATGTACTATGTTTACTACATGTGATTGTTTTGTTTACTATGGAACAAAGCATGTTACTATTTTGTTTACAATGTGTATCCATTGAACCTCCCTCCTATTTAAAGCCCGGTCACTTCCTGTGTCTTTATATGTATCTGAGAAAGCAGGATTCAAACCTGCGAAACGCGTAATACTTTAATAAAATCCTTATTCTCAACTTATGTTGAGTCTATAACAAGTACTTACTCTATCAGCGCTTCTTGATAGCCGCTCCATTCTAGCGTGAAAAATAGCTTTTCTTCTAGCAAAATTTTCCATCAGTTATGGCCCCTCCACCTATAACTTCACAGGGAGTTTGTTCAGCGGAGAGAACAGCTAGGGAGCGGTTGGAGAAGTAAGGTCTAAGATGTTTTGGTAGTTAATTCTGCAGGGACGAGGCTGGGAGAAGTCGTCATGGCTTATTGAAGCAGATGGAGAAATTAAACAGCTCCCTTCAGAGAAGAGGTCACCTGTCAGTAGCGTTGAGCATTTACGTTTGCCATCGGTCGATGGTCGACCATCATCGACAAGATAGTCGATGGCTGATGGTAGATTATGATCGATGACCATTAAAGTCTATGGGAGAGCAACATAACCTTCATTCTTACACCCAAACAGGGCTGGAGAAGCTGGAGTTAAAATCCACAACAGTCAAATGGATACCTGCTACATCTTAGGCAACACACTTAGGTTATAAAAGCCACAGAAAAAAAAAATCACAGACCATTCACTATCCCTGTCTTGCACCACAGCATGACCCTTAAACCTGCATGACCCACAAATTAAAAAGTGCCAGAAGGCAGTATGATTTGAACCATCATTTTACTTGAACTGGACATTGAATATCCCTGTCCTGGGCCACAGCATGAGCCCCAAACCTGCATGACCCCAGATTAAAAAGTGCCGGAAAATGGAGTCTTTCAACCACCATTTTAGTTTCACTGGACATATACTGTCCCTGTCCTGGGTAGCGCTTTCCCCTCCGTAAGAGTGTGGACCAATTGAGCTTAACTTGGAAATACTGGTGGTTAACGCTCCTGTTCCACCCAGGTGCCCTTTTTCTTGGCATTCTTTTTCTCATTTTACTCAACGTTCTGGAGGAAATGGTCTCTGTACTTTGTGCTCCATACTCCATGTCCTCTGAATAACCTACATCTGGTCAAGTTTTCCTGTACCTCCCTTGTACAATTCAGAGGAATTTTTTTTACCAGCTATTTTGTACATACAAGTTTTTTAGTACTTTAATAATTTAAATATTTTTTAAATAGGATGGAATCCCACCATGTCTTTGTTTCTCTTTTTTAATTGTATTAAATGGGTTGTCTCAATACAGGGATTGATAGCTATGTTAAAGATCTTGCAAAGACAAGTCATTTTGCAATATGTGTCCATTAGCAGTGTCCTACTTATTCCGGTTTCTGACAACACCATCACCCTTGAGCCACTCTTGACAATTGTGAAGAACAAATGTCTGTTAGAAACAAAATTTTTTATTATAGGACCTGTAGTATTGCTGCATTTCAAAGCAGCATGACCCAAAAAATTATAAATATGACTTCTCAGCCACTGTTAAAAATTGTGAGGGAGAAATGCCACTTAGAAGTCACATTTCTGTTCCATAATTATAGCTGTATCTCACAGCAATATGACCTCACAACCATTGACAATGCGAAAACTGCTGAAGATAAAGTGAGTAAATGGAATACGGTGTTGTCATGAAACCTTGCTGTCTTTTACAGTCTCCTCACAGCAAAACCAGCAAAATGAACTGTTGGGACAAGAGAATAAAAATTGCAGTAAGAAATGATCATTTTAAAAAAAAGTTTTCAAGAGGACCATTTCTGTTTGAAGAGGTATGTGAAGTAGACCGGCAACTAATTGGTGACCTCGGCACTTGGGGCCACAACATCAGAGATCCATGCGCGATTCATCTTGATGAAAGTCAAACGATCCACATTATCTGTGGAAAGCCGGATGCGTTTGTCTGTAATGACTCCTCCAGCTGTGCTGAAGGTCCGCTCAGATATGACGCTGGCTGCTGGGCAGGACAACACCTCGGGCCATTCGTCCATTTTGGATACCCAGAAGTCTATTGGGTCCGGAACACATATAAAAACATCGGTGTTGAGACGCATATAGTCGTGCACCATGATCTTAAGCTGATCTCTGTGTGTTGGATGTGTGCCCTGCATTGCATGCATTGGTGAGGTGGTAAATAAAGATTGCCAGAGGTCACCCATTAGGCTTCTGCCACCTTGCCTGCTGCTGCTGCCGCTACGGCTACTTGGCACTCTACTGCTGTCACGTCGCCGATGTTGTTCCACCGTGACATTTGGGGAACGTGAAGCAGACGCAACAGATGTCTCCAGTTGATCAATCAGCAAGGTCTCCATTTCCTGCATTTTACTCTCTATTTGGGTGGGTGGAAGGAGAGTGCTGAGTTTTGTTTTGTACCGGGGATCCAGGAGGGTGGCCACCCAGTAACTGTTGTTCATTTTGATGGCCTTAATGCGAGGATCATGTTAAGCGGAAATGGAGCATCCAAGCACTCATGTGAGAGATGGAGCCTTGATTTCCCAAGCCTCTGGGTTGAGGGGCACTAGCAAACTGATCTTCCTCATCTTCCTCCTCCGCCTCAAATTCGCGCCAACCTCTTTCCAAGGCAGGAACGTCGGTAACGTCGGTGTCTAGGAATACCTCCTCCTCCTCCGCTTCCTCTGGCACAGCTTCAACACAGCCCTGACTTGCCTGAGATGATGCACCCCGAGAGCTGATGCGCCACCTTGCACTAGCCCTGGACCCCGAACCACTGCCTAATGAAGACCGATGAAATTGTGAAACTGTCGGGCCTTGTGGATTTGACGGAGAGAAAGGCTCCCTGTCCGCATCTGTGTCCGTCTCCTCCTCCGTCGCTAGCGGGACCTGTTGTTTCAGAGTGTCCAACGATCGTTCCAGAACTAAGATCACCAAAATGCTCATGCTGTCTGCACTGACCATTTTGGTGGCTTCTTCAAAACTGGCAAGGATGGTGCAGAGCTCTTTCACTTGCCTCCACTCTCGGTGGCTCAACACCCCGAGGTCCGCACCGCTGCTTGTCAGGCCATGTGTCACTTCGTACTGCGTAATGGCATTGCGCTGCTGCCACAATCGCTGGAGCATGTGGAGGGTGGAATTCCAGCGTGTTGCCACGTCAACAATGAGACGGTTGACGGGGAGGCCGAGCTGACGCTGCAACGCAGCCAGGCGGAACGAAGCAGGGTGCGAATGGCGGAAGTGCGAACTTAGACTTCGAGCCTTCCTCAGCAGGAAGACCAGACCCGGGTAGCTCTTTAGAAATTTCTGGACGACAAGGTTCATGACATGTGCCAGGCAAGAGATGTGCTCCAGCCTACCGATCTTAAGGGCGGCCAGCAGATTTCCCCCGTTATCGCACACCACCTTCCCTGGCACAAGACTCGTCACCCAGCCAGCGGTCGGTCTCGTTGCGGAGAGCCGTCCACAGCTCCTGACCTGTGTGTGGACGGACTCCAAGGCAGATTAATTTCAACACTGCCTGGTTTCTCTGGGCACGTGATGCCACCAGAGGACCTTGGGGGAAAGAACCCTGCACCATCCCTGCGGTTTTGAAGAGCGTGCGCCGAGCCTGACCAGCCACCGTCACTCCCAGAGACATCCACCCAGCGAGCTGTCACAGAGATATAGCGGCCTTGGCCGTGCTTACTAGTCCATGTGTCGGTGGTCAGATGGACTTTTCCGGCCACAGATGCAGACAACGCGCTTGAAATTTTAGATGTACACGTGGCTGCCAGGGCAGGGACGGCTTTTCTGGCAAAGAAATGCCTGCTCGCATCTGGTATTGGGGGCAGGCAAGGGCCATGACGTGCGGAACCTGTGTCCACCAGACGGAAAGGCAACATTTCCAAGGCCAAAAGCCTGGCAATGCCAACATTCAGGCTTTGGCTTTGGGATGGTTTGGGTTAAAGTGTTTCTTCTGCTCCCAAACCTGAAGACAGAAGGCTGGCTGCTAGACTGGCCGCTGTACGGCGTGCAGGTCATCAACCTGGCGGGAGGAGAAGGGGTAGGATGGGTCTCTGGTGGTGCTGGTGGTACTCAGGCGACGGTGGAGGCTGAAGCGGAGGCTGATCCCTGATCATGACTCAGAGACATGGGCAGCTGAGGAACGCTTGGTGGTGGTGGAGAAGGAGGAGGAGGCGGAGACCGAGGGTGTGACAGTGGTTGAGGCCCGACGTCGGTCTGGCCTTTTTTGGCCAAGTGTTTGCCTCCATTTCAACTCCTGCATTCGCTGCATGTGACTAGACATGTTAGTGGTGGTTAAACACCTAAGGTTCTGCCTCTACTTTATGCGTTTACGGCAAAGGCGCATATGACATCGCTGAGTGAATCAAAGGCTTGCTCAAAGAAGGCCCAGGCTTGAGAGGTCCTGGACCTTTTTGACGGCGATAAGCGAGGAGCGGGGTTTGCGCTGACCGTGGCTGGCGGAATCATATCAGCGGACTTCTGCGACCGCCCTCTCCCTTTTTGAGGCGGAACCCGTACTGACACTACCCCATCGTCTTCCTCCTCGTCCAGTAATGAAGCGCTCGCAAGCAAATTCTGCTGAAAAGACCACGTTGGATCCGCAATGTCGTCGTCATCATCATCATCATCATCAACACAGGTGACTTCGTCGTCCTGACATTCTGCATCCAGGAGCTGCGGGCTACAAGCAAGAGGGACTGCAAGGCGTTGCCGACCGCCCGGGATTTTTGCCAATTGACCGGCTTCCTTCTCCTCCTCTGATTGCATCAGTAACTGGGCATCAGAGCAGAGAAAATCATCCTCTTTGGCCTCTTGATCTTTTAACATGCCTTCTGACCCCAACCGCATTTTGTCATCCAAGAGGTCTTCAGAAAATGGATTATCCACAGTGGTGGGTACACGAGTTAACATTTGAGCTGCTTCATGTTGGACGGATGCTGATTACGATATTTGTGGCCGTGACTGTGAGGACGAGGAGTTAAGACTGCTGGATGCAGGTTGCATTAACCACTGAAGGACAGATTGGCGACGCTGTTCATTACGGAGATTCACAGGGCCCTGACCCAGCGATGACAGGCCTGACGGCCCTGCAACTGACGATCCGCTGGCATGCATGTTGTCGCCAGCACTGGAAGAAGCACCTTCTCTCGTACCTCTACCTCCATGTCCTACCCCCCTCTTTGCTCGCTTACCACCTGAATTTTGCTCCATGTTCAGAAATATACAAATTTGAGAAGGTATGGAAGAGTTTTGGAAAGTCTCTTATTAAAAGACGGCAAATCACAGCTATTCTCAAATCCCTCAAATCAAAACAAAATTGCTGGATTCAAATTTAACTGCAAGGTGGCTCTATCAACAAATCTGGACTGGGCAAAAGTGCAAAAAACACGTATCTGTAATGTATTCGGATAATAAAAGGTATTTTTTGGCACCTTTCAATTCACCTGTGCCGACTACAAAATTGCTGGATTCTAATTTAACTGCAAGGTGGCTATCAACAAAGCTGGAATGGGCAAAATTGAAAAAGAACACCTATCTGAAATGTATACTGATAATAAAAGTGGAGTTTTGCACCTAAGAGAGACCTGCAGTTACTAGAAAAGATGTGTATCCTAATATAAGTTCAGGCTGCCCAATATCCAGGAAAATTTTCAATAGAAAACTGTTAATAATAAAGCTATTGCAGTGCAATGTCTACACTAAGTCTTGGTGAACTTTATCCAGTATTCTTTGTAGAGCTTGTCTGTGTTCGCCCGCGTCCTCCCCCGCCCCGCCCCCACGACTTTACAGCAGTAGATGCTCCTTTAAAATTCTCTACCTAACTGCATAAAATCTTCAAATCTCTGATCTAACTAAGTTGTAAGGATCACAGCTAACAGTAGAGCTTTCTCTGTGAAGAAATAGAATAATTTTGCTGAGCTGGTTGGACACAGGCAGAGCACACGTCCTACTGTTATGAGACGCTGAGAGACACTGACCATGAACAGGAAGGGCTGTTCTATGTTAAAACGAGGTCATGTGATTTTTTCCAGCCAATCGCAACCATACACATCCCAGTCATGACGTCACACACACATCTTACCCTGCTCTATTCTGTAAGATGATTTGCTGGCCGCCAAAATGACAGGAAGCGCCAAAAATGGCACGATCTTAATAGATGATGCACAGATTTTAACCTAAATTATCTCATGATCTAAAAATTTTGATCAACATAAACTGTGCCGATTTTAACTTTGTCGATAATAATCGCTCAACACTACCTGTCAGTCAATCAATTTAACTTCACTGTAATCACTTATATGTCTGCAGAGTCTGGTATCAACCACTACATGGTCACTGTATGGTAGGAAAATTGCTAATAGTGTAACTATATTGAGAATCATTATGGCAGTATTAGTCATGTTTTGGCAGTATTATTTAGTCACTGTGATCATCGTGTGGAGTTATTATTCAGTCACTATGTGTTGGTAATACATGGTCATGTTGTGGCAATATTGTTCAGTTACTATGTGGTGGTGATTAGAGATAAGCCAACAGTAAAATGTTCGAGTCGAATTTCGAACAGGGATGGTGTTCAGTTAAAGGTCAAACCCCATTAAAGTCAAGGGAGAAGATGTTTGGGTTATTTATATCTATACAGGTGAGACGCTGTAATTACCATCCATTACTGTAAACTGGATACATGGAACAATGTAGTGAAGAAAATTTGGCTCAAAGAGTCACAGAAAAAAAAAAAAAAAATTGAGGCTAAAATACTTAATTCCTTTCAATGGCTAACTGAAAAGGACAGCTTGCAAGCAATGGCGTAGCTATAGGAAGTGCAGCAGTAGGTCTTGCACGCCGAGGGGGCCCAAAAGCCCCTTTGACACATAAGACGACACCAGTATTGGAAATGGCATGAGCCCCATTTCACTTTCTGAACCATGGGCCAAGAACTTGAACTTATGCCTTTGCAGGCTGGACTAGATTAGATGGCAGTACCATTGATGGCAGCGAGAAAATGGTAATGGGGGAACAGCGAGGTTCCAGTTCTACAAGATTAGGCGGCAGTAACATTGGTGGCACTAAGAATATGTCAATGGGAAACCGAGGTTCAGGATAACAGGACTTCGTACATTTGGTGGTAGTACAGGTGGAGGCACTTAAAAAAAATACAGATTCGGAGGGCTACGAGGAGGAGAAGTAAGAGGTGTATACAGTGCACATCAAGGTCATACAGGTGTATATTTCAAAATAAATTCAGCCGTAAGACTTGTAAATCTAGGTATTGGCAGCAGTAGAATACAATTTGTAGAAGCAGCAGGCACAGGAACTACAGACATGAGATTAGAGTAGTTTAAATGTGCATTTCACATTGTCAAGACGACATGCTACAGTTTACTAGTCAGTGACATCGGCAACCGGAGCAACAAAATAATCAGAGATCCACACTTCATTCATTTTTATAAATGTCAAACAATCCACATTGTCAGGGAAAAGATTGATACGTTTGTCAGTTATCCCCCTCAACAGCTGTGCTGAATGTGCGTTCCGAGATAACACTGGCTGCTGGGCAGGATGAAACTTCTATGATGTGTCAAGCAAGCTCAGGCCATGTATCCAGGTTGGACACCCAGAATTTGATTGGGTCCAGACTAAGTCCAAAAAACATTGATGTTGAGCCACAGGCCGTCATAGACCATGGTCTTAAGATGGTCTCTGTGTGTCTGAATGCTGTCCTGCTTTGCAGGCTTTGGCGAGGTGGTAAAAATCAATTGTCAAATGTCATCCAGTAGGGTTCAGCCACACTGCCTGCTGCGGCTATTTGCCATTCTACTGCTACCGCATTGCCGACGCTGTTTCACAGTGACATTAGAATGTGAAGACACAGAAGATATCTAATACAAATGTCAGTGGCACACTAAAAACTAAGTACTAAGTAGAACATCAAGGTATATAGGAATATTGTAAATGCATTACTGCTAAGGAAAATATGAAAACCTGGGACTCTTAGTTTACAGTTTTTGATCAAAGATTGTATTAAGCTCACCTCCCAATAGCGTCAAGGGGATCCCAGTACAGGCGAGTCCCTAACACTAAACATGTTACCTCACTAGGAGTCTATTCAGACTACAACATCTCAGGGAGTGGTAGGAACCTGCTACTGAATCATCCTGCACCAGTTTAAAAGAGGTAGCCGGAGAAGATGTCTTGAGTTAGTCAATGAGCACTGTCTCAAAATCCTGCATTCTACTGTCAGCGTGGGGGTGAAAGGAAATTGTTCACTTTCGTCTTGTAACGTGGATCAAGGAGGGTGGCCATCCAGTAATTGCTGTTAATTTTTATTGCATGGATCATGTTACAGGTAATGTAGCATCCAAGCACTCATGTGTGAGATGCTGCTGGAATCTCCCAAGCCTCAGGGGTTCAAGGGCACCAACGGAATCTTCCTCCTCTTCCAATCTGTGCCAATCTCTTACCACTGAAGGGTAATCAGTAGTGTTGAACGATTATTAATCGACAAAGTTGAAATCGGCACGGTTTTTATGTTGATCGGATTTTTTCAATCACACGATAATTTAGGTTAAAAACTGCGCATAATCAATAGCGCGCCATTTTCAGCGCTTCCTGTCATTTTGGCGGCCAGAAAATCAGCTTACAGAATAGAGCAGGGTGAGCGACGTCATGACTGGGATGTGTATGGTTGTGATTGGCTGGAAAAATCACGACCTCGTTTTACATAGAACAGCCCTTCCTGTTCAGCCTTAGTGTGTGTCTGTGTATCATAAGAGCAGGATGTGTGCTCGGTCGCTCTCAAAACAGCGCAGCGAAACTGTTCTATTTGTTCACACAGACAACTATGCTTTTAGCTGTGAACATTAGAACTTAGGTAGATTAGAGATTTGCAGTCTTTAGTTACTTAGGCTGAGAATTTTAAAGGAGCATCTAGCGCGTGGATATTGTGCAGCCCAGACTGCGATTTGACCCTGCATTGCAATGGGTTTTGATTAACAGTTTTTGGTGAAGTATTACTTGGATGTTGTGCAGCCTGTACTGTATTAGGATACAGATCTTTTCTAGTAACTGCAGGTGTATTTGATAGGTGCAAAACTCAACTTTTATTATCCGTATACATTTCAAATAGCTGTTTTTTTCAATTTGGCGCAGTCCAGCTTTGTTCATAGAGCCACCTTGCACTTAAATTTGAACCGTTGGTTATCCGTATAATTTTTAAATAGCTGTATTGCACATGGTGCGGCCCTAGTTTTTTTTCAAATAGCCACCCTGTACGATAATTCTGATAGAAAAATTCTCTAGTAACTGTTCTCGTTTGTCAATGCTGCAAAAAATGCAATTTCTCATCTGTGTAACTTCTGAATAGTTTTATTGCGCTTGGTGAATATCAGTTTGGCGCAGATAGTGCACTTGTATGATATTTTGTTGAAAACTATCAATTCCTAGTCCTACTGGGCAGTTGTAAATCCCTGGGACTGAAGG
Organism: Phyllomedusa bahiana; assembly: GCA_025379985.1. Taxonomy (NCBI): domain Eukaryota; kingdom Metazoa; phylum Chordata; class Amphibia; order Anura; family Hylidae; genus Phyllomedusa; species Phyllomedusa bahiana. The sequence continues at coordinate 32,258 of JAODAL010021642.1, forward strand.
AAGAACACTGTTGATTTTGTCTTATGGTTCTTCCACCAGACCGCATTTCACAGGTATTTCGCAAGAAACATTTCAGTTTCTAATCCTAGTTAGCTGTAGGAAATCAGAGGGATTTAGGAATACTTCTTCCATACCTTTTGAAAAATTATATCTTTCTGAACATGGAGCGAAATGCAGCTGGTAAGCGAGCAAAGAGGGGGGGGGGGGGTAGGAATTGGAGGTAGAGGTACGAGAGAAGGTGCTCCTTCCATTGCTGGCGACAACACGCATGCCAGCGGATCGTCGGTTGCAGGACCGTCAGGCCTGTCATCGCTGGGTCAGGGCCCTGTGAAGCTCCATAACGAACAGCGTCGCCAATCTGTTCTTCACAGGTTAATGCAACCTGCATCCAGCAGTCTTACCTCCTCGTCCTCCCAGTCACGGCCACAAATGTCACCAGCATCAGTCCAACTTGAAGCGAAGGCAGCCCAAATGTCAAGGGTCATGTTTTGAATTTTTGGGGGCATTTTGCTGTGAAAAGCAGCTACACTACAGGTCCTAAAAAATGTGGTTCCTAACAGACATTTGTTCTTCACAATTGTCAAAAGTGGCTCAAGGGTGATGGTGCTGTCAAAAACAGGAATAGGTAGGACACTTAATGGACACATATTGCAAAATGACTTGTTTTTTGCAAGAATCTTAAAATAGCTAGAAATTCCTGTAGTGAGACAACCCATTTAATACAATTAAAAAAAAAAAAAAAAAAAAAAGAAACAAAGACGTGGTGGGATTCTATCCTATTTTAAAAATGTGTTTTCTAGAATTAAACTACTAAAAATTTTGCATTACAAAATAGCCATACAAATTTTCCTCTGAATTTACAAGGAGGTACGGGAAACTTAACAATGTGGGTTACCCAGACAGTATATCAGTCATGTCCAGTTCAAAAAAAAATTGGGTTAAAAGCCCCTTTTTCCGGGCATTTTTTTTAATCTGTGCGTCATGAAAGGTTTGGGGCTCATGTGTGGCCCAGGACAGGGATAGTTTTAGTCCATTCACTAAAATGGGGGTTCAAATCATACTGCCTTCTCATTTTTTAAAATCTGTGGGGTCATCAGGTTTTTAAGGGGGTCATGCTGGGGTCAAGACGGGATATGAAGGTCACTTTTTTTCTTGGCTTTTAAAACCCAAGTGTTTGCCAAGAGTACACTACCATTTGACTGTTGGGGAGTTAATTCCAGTTTCCCTCCCGCCTGTTTTGGGTTAAAAAGAAGGTGTTTTTCCTCTCCCATAACTTTAATGTCATCGGCGAAATCATTTTTTTCACTATCGAAATCCTTGAAAAATTGCCATAAAAACATCGACCCAGACGATATTCAACATAAACCTCATCACATAATAGCACTGGTGGGTTCACCCCGCCTCCTCATCCCTCCCCTTCCTCATCCTTCCCGTCACCAACCCTGGGTAGCCTCATGCTCTCTATCCCGCAAACGAACTGCCAACCCCTGCACTCACCCCCGACCCCCAGAACCACCGCCTAAAGAAGACCAACAACTGGAAAGTCGGGGGCCTTCTCCCCCGGGAAGAAAACTCTTTTTTTTTTTTTCCCCCCTCCTCCTTTCATCCGCGCCCCGCTGCCCCCAGAGTGGATAAAAGCTTTTTCCATAAAAATTTAAAAAACCCAACGGCATGCTGGCAAGGGGGAACGTCCAGATTATCATTTTGGTTGCCACTTCAAAACTGCAAAATGACCCAAATCCTTTCCTTGTCTCCCTCTCTATGGATTACACCGAGGGGGCCCCACCACTGCTAATCACCCAAACGACATTCATACGCAAATGGCATTGCGCTGCTCCACCCCAATCGCTGGAAAACAAGGGTGGGAAATTCCAGTGCGTCACACACGTAATCAACGGGGATGGAAGGTCCAAGACGCTGCAATGCGCTATCATCCGAACATTGCAAATGCCGAAGTGGAGCTAAGACCCCCGAGCCCCTTTCCCCCCAACAGTCAAGATCCAGGTAGCGCTTGAGAAATTTCTGCACAACCAGGTTCATGACATACCGATATAAGAGGAGCAAGGAAATTTCTCCCGTTGTCGCACACCACCTTGCATGGCGCCAGGTTCTTAGCACCCAGCCACTGGTCGGTCTGAGTGCGTAAAGCCCTCCACCACTCTTGACCTGTGTGTTGACGGTCTTCAAGACAGATGTATTTGATAACGGCCTGGTTTCTCTTGGCACGTGATGCTATGGGGATCTGGACTCTGCACCATCCCTGCAGTGTGGAAGAGTGTCAGTTGAGACCCATCACCAGAGGCACTGTCATCCACCCAACTCATCCAGTGAGATGTAATGCCCTTGACCATGCTTACTTGTCCAGGTGTCTGTAGTGAGATGGACTGGTGGACACAGATGCAGCCAACATGCTGGAGATCTTTTCTGCAACGTGGCGGGTCAGTTTTTTCTTGCAAAGAAATGCCTGCTCAGCCTCTGATATTGGGGTCATACCAGGGCCATGACGTGGCGGAATCCATTTGTGTCTACCAGGCATAAAGGTAAACATTTCCAAGGCCAACAGCCTGGCAATGCCAACATTCAGACTTTTGGCTTTGGGATGGTTGGGGTGAAATCATTTCTTATGCTCCAACAACTGGTACACAGAAGGCTGGCTGCTGAACAGCGTGCAGGTCAAACTGGGGGAAGGTTTAGGCTGTGTTGCTGGTGGTGGGAATCAACCGACAGTATCTGGGACTGGTGCTTGGTCATGCTGCTCTGGCACATCGGCAGCAGAGGACCGCTTGGGCTTGGAAGTGGCAGAAGATGTCACGGTGGTTGGAAGCCCAGGACCTGTGTGGCCTTTTTTCTCTAAGTGACTATTCCACAACAATTCACGCATGTGCCTGTTCATGCTCGTGGTGTTTAAATGCTTTTCATTCTTTCCTCCACTGCTGCGTTGACGGCAAATCTGGCATATGATGTCAGTCGGCGAATCTGATGTTTTAATCGAAAAAGGCTCAATCTTCATAGGTCCTGGACCTCTTCGACTGAAAACGTAGCAGTGGTGTTCCCGCTGCCACCTCTGACCACGGCTGGTGGAGTAATGTCAGCGGACTTGTGTGCGATCGCCCTCTCCTTTTCTGAGGCCGGACCCGCACTGACACTATCCCATCATCCTCCTCCTCCACCGATGATGCGCTTGCCAGCTGCTGCTCAAAAGACTACATTGAATCCACAATTTCATCATCATCACAGGTGACTTCCTTGTCCTGACAGTCTACATCCTCAAGCTGCGGGCTAGAAGTCACAGGCACTGTGAGGCATTGCTGACTGCTCGGTATTTCTGCCGATAGACCAGCTTCCTTCTCCTCCTCCGAGGGCATCAGTGATTGGGCGTCAGAGCAGACAAAATCATCCTCTTTGACCTCTTGATCTTTTGAAATGCCTTCTGACCCCAACCGCGTTGTGTGATCAAAGAGCTCTTAAGAATTGGATTAGTCTGTATACATATGTCGGACGCAAAAAAACCCTTATCTGTAGGTATCTCAATGGTGTCTAGACATTTCAATGAAGTGCATGCTGGAGATACCACTCACCTTAGCTTTCAGGGTATTGAAAGGGTTAGCAGACCGGGCAGAGGAGGTAACCATAGAAGCAAGTTATTGGCACGTGAAGCATAGTGGATATTTCAACTAGGAACAAGGTTCCCAGAAGGCTTGAATAAACGACATGACCTTATTTGTCACTACTAAAGATATTATATCGCATCTTTTGTTTGTTAGTAATTGTTATTCTTACCATATATTTTAATCGTATATTTATACTTGGATCATGTGACGATTGTCATGTGACACGTCACATGACCAGTAAGGTTGATATATAAATAGAGTTTCTATTCATATTTTTATGCCATGAATAAGGAGTAGACACTCCGAAACGTGTCGGCCCAGATGCGGTTGTTTTTGTCATCCATGTAAAGTTTTAATCTATCTACAATAAAGCGTGGAATGTTTTACCTGGAACTGCAGTGAATATACGCTGGATACCTTCTCTACTAGTGCTTGTTTTCTTGTTGAAGATCTTGCTTCAATCTAATCCGGGCGTTCCCCTGCAGCAGCATACTGACTAGGTGAGCTGACTACGATATATTTTTTATTTTTTGCTGTGATAGTCTGTATACCGGGTTGTGACCAGCTTCCTTCTCCTCCTCTGAAGGCATCAGTGATTGGGCGTCAGAGCAGACAAAATTATCCTCTTTGACCTCTTGATCTTGGATTATTTGGAGTGGTCTGTATACTGGGTTGTGACATTCGGCCTATGTTTGCTTCAGGTTGGACTGATGAGGTTGACGACATTTGTGGCCGTGACCGAGAGGAAGAGGAGGTAAAACCATTAGATGCAGGGTCTGATAACCAATGAAGAACAGATTGGCAACGCTGTTCAGTAATGAGACGCACAGGGAACTGAGCAAGTGATGACATGCCTGACGGTCCTGCGACTGACGATGTGCTCGCTGCTGTGTTGTCCAGAGCACTGGAAGGAATTAATTGTCTCTTATCTCCACTTCCTATGCCCTCGTTGCTCGCTTACCACCTCTAGTTTTCTCCATGTTCAAAAGCTAAATTATAGCTCTGCACGTGGCACAAGACATATGTAATAAAAAATTTTTATTTTTTTTAAAAAAAGAGAATATATATGTGGATCACAATAACACACTGGTATATTTCAGCATTATGTGGACTTAAAATCTGGCAAAATTACACTTTTTGGTGTTGAGGAATATTTAGCAACAGAGAGAACTATTTCCTGGATATAAATCTGTATGACAATAACAAATGGTATATTGTCCACTCAGTATAATTTTCACCAACCACTATTTGAGACATATTTCTTTGTATAGGAGAACTGGAGACGGTGTGTTATAAAATGATTCCCCCCCCAATAATAAAACAAAAAAAAAAAAAAAAAAAAACACACGGGACTTTTGGGCATAGAGTATGATTTAGCAAATTCAAGCACGCTGTATAATATATATCCATGTATATGAGAGTTAGGCGTTATGCAATTCTGCAAATGTCACCAAATAACAGCTTCTGGATGTGGAAAAGATGCAGCCAACAATACCAAACTCCCTAACTATTGCTGTCTATGGAGAGGAAAATGCTATCTAACCAAGAGCAGTCTGTACAGTACAACGAGTGAACTGAAAATGGCGTTCAGAATGCAATACAGTGAAATATATATAACATGTTCATGTGATTTTAGCAGCCAGTGAGCCCTACACCTCAGCGATTATGTTTTTGACACTTCTCTTTGCTCTGCATTGATTGGATGCCTGCCAAAAGTGCAGAAAGGAGCTGAAAACTATTAAAATGGCTTGCAAACGTGATGTCGAAGTCGAACCAGCAGTAAAATGTTCTGATCAAGATGTTCGACTCAAACTTAACTTTTCTTGAATGGGTCGATCAACACTACCTGGCACATCAACTCCTCCCCACCAACTCCAACAGGCAGTCATGTTTCTAGGTTTCTGGATAAAGTTTGCTTAATACCTCCCAACAAAAACATGAGAACTATCAGCCAAATTTTCACACACTTAGGGTGTGTCAGGCTCTAAGCCAGATGCTGAGCTCTACAAAGGCATAAGCTAGTTGGCAAAGCAGATTATTACTGGAAGCAAGGCCTGGAAGGTTTGAAAAAAAGCCCATTAATACAGCACTTCAAACCAGTCAGGAGCTTATGAGCTTTAAATCTTTGGTACCCTGGAGAATTATGGTGCTTTCACTTTGTGTTTTTGGTGCTTTTTTAACCACGGCTGTGGAGTAATTATAAAATTAAACGACTCCCAAAACATATAATAAATTGGTACAGTTAGTTCAATGCAGTGCCAAGAGCAAGACGAATTGGGCCTTGCCAGTACTACTGCTACCATATCTCCTCATCAGATGAGGAGCTTAATTTTGAAAAGTATTTGGATGACAGGGAACAGGCAACCATAGGGGAAAAGATTCTTGACCCATAGCTAACAGTAATGCAGATTCTTGTCATGTAACTGCATTGTTAGGCCATGTTCACAAGGTGTATTTGCAGGGCGTAATTACGCCGTGTGACCGGGGGCGGGAGTGGGGGAGTGAGCGGGGGGCCGGCACTTCGCCGGCCCATAGACCTGAATTGCCAGCGGCGCGTATACGCCGCTAGTAATTCACATGTCAATTATCTCCCCGCCCGGCGCATTCGCCGGGCGGGGAGAGGAGACGTAATCCATAGTTCTCTATGAGAACTGTGAATTACCGTAATGAATGGGCCGTTTTTGGCGCACTTCGGCGCGTAATTACAGACCGAAATACGGCCCATTTTAAGCCGTGTGAACATGCCTTTACTGTTCTTGCTCCTGGTGGTGGGACAAGCTTTTTCTTCTTGTATACTGGAAATTACAACCTGTTCTCACATTCCCTAATAGCACAGTGTGTTATGCTGATTCCCAAGTGAAAGGTCACTGGTTTGAACATCCATGAAGAATTTTTTTTTTTTTTTTTTTTTTTTTAGTAATAAGATGATGATATGGTGTTTCACAGCCAAAGATGTTGGATACTTGACTAGAACCTATGTTGATCTCAATGCTTAGCTATATGAGAGTGTCCTAGGAGAGGAGTTACTTCATATACTTGAGTACTATGGGTATGAAAAGGATGACAGTGTTCCAGCAGGACAAAGACCTGAAGTATGCGTCAATGTTGGAGAAGGAATGGTTCAAGTAGCATTGCTGTATTGACCTCCACAGTCCTCAACTCAATCCAACACTTGTCGGTAGAGTGGAAGAAAAAGCTGTATTCATACCCAGGATCAGTATGCACCAACATTGGGAACGGGTAAGAGAGACTTGGAATCAGATTTTGATCAAGACATGCTTGATTCTGATCTAAAGCTCAGAAGGATTGAGGCTGTATTGAAAGCCAAAAGGTGGATTTACCAAATACTAACAAAATAATAAAAATTAACATTTTTAGGAGCAAAACAGTAACAATGCAGTTACATGACAAGAATCTGCACAACTAAGTAGAGGCTAAATACTTGCGAATCAAATTGATGTATAAGATAGGCAAGATGACTGTCTATAAAATGAGAAGCTGTAGTAGATGGTAACATACAAACACAATCCAATACCAGCAGCATACTACTAGCAATAAAGGAAAAAAAAAAAAAAACACACACACACACTGTCAAAGAACAAAGCAGAAATGCTTTTCCAAAAATTCCTATGATATTTTTGATATATTTTTAGTACTAGTAGTGTGCTGCTGGTATTGGATTGTGTTTGTATGTTACTGCCACACCAGTGTTCACCTACGCTCACTGTTTTTGGGCTCCATCTTCACTGCGTTCACCATGCACTATAAGTAACTTGTCATGGGGGCTGGCGTGGGTGCCATCGCGCCCCGCGGCCGACCCCCTGCCCGCAGGAGGTCCGGCGCGGGTGCCGCGGTTGCCCACGTCCAGCCCCTCGCTGTTCCGGTCCCGGCGCCTGGTCACTTACCCGTCCGCGCTCCTGTGCTTCCTGCTTCTGCCTGTCCCTGCCGCCACGCGATGACTGGTCTGGATTTAAAGGGTCAGCGCATCGGTAATTTGTCAATTGCCGGCCGCTAGTCCGATATAAGGTATACACCCCCTGCGCTCTCTGCCAGTTTACTGGTGTGCGTTGCCTAGCCTTGAGTGTGTTGGAGTTCTGTCTGATTACCCGTGTACCAGTCCGTTCCGCTACGTTTCCTGACCTTGCCCGTTTGCCGCCTGCCATGACCGTCTGCCCGTCTCTGACCACGAACCTCTGCCGCCTGTCCTGACCTCCTGCCTGTCCCCGACTATGCCTCTGGATTTCGATTCTGTACCACGCATTACCCCGGCCGCCATCGCAAGCAAGTCATGTCAGGGGGAGCGACCTGGTAGCCTCACGCCGCAGCAAGTCCATCCCACTTTGCAGCGGGCTCTGGTGAATACCGGGGCTACTTAGACTCTGCTCCCTGGCGTGGCTTAACTATCATCGCTTGCGTTGATCCAGCGAATCCACCGAACCATTACATAACTACACGGGTCGGTACAATTACAATGATATAAGTTTTATATAGTTTATGTGTTATTACTTTTTCACAATAGAAATAAATTTGTAAATAGTTGTGGTTTTATGTCGTTATAGTCTGACAGCCATAACTTTTTTTTGTATTTTTCAGTAAATGGAGCAGATTTATTTTTATTGGTACCACCATGGGGTTCAGTTGACACTTTAATCACTTTTTGTGAGGTTTTTGGGAGGCAGGATGAGTAAAATACAGTAATTCTAGTAGTGTTTTTTTTATTTATTTTTTCCAGCGGTCACCGTGCAGTATAAATGACATGCTAACTTTACTCTGCAGATCAATACGATCACAGCGATACCCAATTTGTATTTTGTTATGTTTTACACAATAAAAACACTATTCAGAAAGCAAAATATCGCCATGGTCTGAGAGCCACAACTTTCTATTTTTCTTTGTAGGGAACCGTGGTTTTTTTTTTTTTTTTTTTTTTGTGGGATGAGTTGACATTTTTGTTTGTATCATTTTGCTTTTTGATCGCTTTTTAAACTGTTTTTTTGGAAGATGAGTTGAAGAAGATTCTATTCTTAACAACGCTCACCATGCAGTATACATGACATGTTAGTTTACCAACATGGGTCAATATGATTAGGGCAATATAGTTTTTTTTATGTTGTAGCACTTTTTTAAAAAGTTTTTATTGTGTAAAGCAATATTTATGCATCTTCTGATTGCCATAACTTTTTCATTTGTCTGTATACATAGCTGCGTACGGACTTTTTTTGCAGGATGAACTGATGTTTTCATTGGTATCACATTGGCATTTATATGACTTTTTGATCGCTTTTTATTTCGTTTTATTTATGGGATGAATGAAAATCACAATTCCGTGACTTTATTTTTTTTTTTTTTTACGGCATTCATCCTACAGATTAAGTAACATGACAGATTTATAGGCTAGGTTGTTATGCATGCGGTGATACCAAATATGCGTAAAAAAAAAAAACTAAGTTTTTGATCTTTTTGTGGGCAATTGCCATTTGTAAATGGTAAAGGGCAGTGTACTTTTTTTTTTAGTTTAACTTGTCCATAGGGAACTTGTATCATAGATCTTGCCCTAAGAGTACGGCTGGATGTAGTGACGTCACTGGCTAGGGAGAGCATCTTCAAATGAGATTGCACGTGAGCTCCAGTTGTGGGCCACATAGCATGGGACCAGTTATAACATACAGCTAATTCCATGCTGCAATTGTGTGAGCTCCGTATGTGAGCGTGCATGATGTCCAGGACGTACCCACGTACGTTCATTAGCGGGAACACTTCCCTGGCTAGGACGTACGGGTACCTCCAGTGTCAGTGAGGGGTGAAAAACTGAGATGTACATTAGAACTGTAAATTGTTAAAGAGATTATCCCACAAATATCAAACTGTGTTAGATCAAAACATCCACTCATTGTGCAGTGCTGGTGGTCACATATGCTCAGTAGCCATGCCAAACCACAGATTCTCTTGTACATGGGCAAAAGAGTGATTTCTTCTATTTTGAAGGTCATCCAAAAAGAATCTAAGCTATAAACAACTTCTTACCAGAACTAGACTCATGATGTGATCTTTTTCAGAGAAAATCAAATGGGTTCTTTCATTATCAACATTTATCATCTGCTACTCCTACTGAGACAGTTACTGGCCAAAAGACTACTGGTGCAGGAGTGTCACACCAGAATGAGTAGCACTGGTGCAACATGAGTATTTAACATTGTACAAAAAATAAAAAAAAAAATAAAAAAAAATGTGTGTGTGTAATATATATATATATATATATATATATATATATATATACACACACACACTTATTTTATGATATCTATAAAAATGCCATAGAAAAACAGACAAAAAGGAAAATGCTTACAGGTTTCGAACTTGGATGTTCTTTGTCATATCACATAAGCTTGCAACTATACTGGTTAATTATAAATACCCTTCTAATGACTCACTCACTGAGCCTGCTCCATACATGGTGGGTGCCAGTTGTTGATTACAGCTGGCACAAGCTGCTATCAGCATGGATCGGAGACAGCTCCAATCCTTACAGTTTAATCTGTTAGGTGCTACGGCATCTAAATGAATGAAGAATAGCGCTGTCCATTGTTCCTTTCTAGGATATGCCCCACAACAACATTGAGAGATGCCACCTGTTGCCATGTTAGACTGATGCCTAATACAGGCTTCCGTAGCCGCCATATTGCTATTACTTCCTGCATCCATAGGTGGACGACAGACCATGAATGTCACTTCAAATAAAACAGACCTCAAGAGCATAGCTAGACAAGTTTGTGCACTATGGCAAACTTACGGATGGCCCCCCCCCCCCCTCCCCATGACAATTTAACAGTGTCCGTAAAAAATAGTCATGCAGTTACTGCATAGTAAATTCAAATACCTCACCATACATATCACCATCCTACTGCTACCAAGCAAATACCACTATACCAAGACTGACATAACCAATAACATTACTACAGAAGGACCCGATTATACTGCCAGAACATGACCTCAGATTACCAGCACATAGTGACTGAATAATGTTCCTACACTATTACTGATTAAAGAATAGCATACAAAGACCAATATTACCACCACACAGTAGTAGATACCAGTGTGCACAGGCTCTACAGATATAAAAGTGATTACAGTGCAATTACTGTGACTTACAGGTGACATTTCTCCGACAAGTCACAAACTTTGAATTTTCTTCTGCATATGATCTAGGCTGCCATGATTACATCTCCATGGCCCCAACCAGTCTGTGCAGATTTGGACACAAATATCCTAAAATCCTCACTTTTCCAGCACCTCCCTCACTGTCCCACACCTCTGTAAAAACTTTATATGAGTGGAAGAGTGGGTACAGGCCATAGCTAGGGCAGAATAGAGGAACACCACAATTTTTTGGGCCATGTTCACATCTCAATGGCTGGATTAAACTGAACCCACAAGCTGGCAACTCTGGCCTTTATGCTAACTGGGAAAAATTGACAGGTGCAGCTAAAGCTCCCATACCTTACTGCTAGGGGAACAATTAGATGATAAAAAAAAAACTGCACCCCACCTTGACACGTGTTCACACCAGCATGCAGAAAAGCCACAGTATAATGCATGGGGAGATTGCACAAATGTAAAAATACCAATAGAACAACCACTCAGATACCCTCCGTGCATGAGGGGGGGTAGTTGCTGGTACTACAATTGCATAAAAATAAGGCAATACAGAAGGATGCCATAAATACAGATGTGTGGTGCACCATGCTGGCTTATGACCCATTAGTGACGCCCATACTATTAGATTATAGTAGGCTGCACAGCACTTTCTGGGTGTCCAACACAAAGCACAGGCACCCTCCGCTCCCCAGGACTGTTGGGCAGATAAAAAAATATATGACATACCGGAAGAATAAATATGAGGTATTAGTTGGTATAGGGGCCCTAATATGCAAGCCCCGTCAAGGCTCCTCACGTCTTGCCAGTCCCTACGCTAACAATTTACAGAAAAAAAAAATGGCCCAAAAAAATTGCGGGTTTTTTTTTGAGTAAGTAATGTCCCATTTTTTGTATGTTTTTTCTGTAAATTGCCCAACAGTGCTGGGGAGCAGAGGGTGTCTGTGCTTTGTGTTGGACACCCAGAAATTGCTGGGCAGCCCGCCTTATCTAATAGTATGGGCGTCACTAATGGGTGACCCCCCGCTCCCTCCCCCGCTCCCGCCCCACCCCCGGCTACACGCCGTAATTGCGGGACGTAATTACGTCCCGCAGTTAAGCCGTATGAACATAGCCTAAAACCTGGGGCCTCCGGTAATCCCCAGGTCTAACACAGCAGGACCCGCCACGAACCATCAGCGCTGAGGGTGCATGGTGGCCCCATGTGCTCAGCGACGCGATGTAGTTACATCATCGCGCTGCTGCCTGTCCTCGGGCACACAGCCCGTCATAGACTGTGTGCCCGAGGAGCTGCTGGAGGAGCGTCCCCACGCTGGGACGGACAGAAGAGAAGCGCGCTGGGATGGAGTTAAGGAGAGTATTAGTGTTGTTATTTTTATTTGTGGAATCTACATACTGGTAGTGGGTGACCTATATCCTGCCTGAAGAGAGCCATCTACTGTCCGTGTGCTGTCTGTGGGAGCTATATACTGCTTGAAGGGGGACAACTACTGCCTGTGGGGAGCTATATCTATATACCCGTCTGCCTGAGGGGACCTATATCTATATGCCTGAGGAGACAGATATATACACACACACACATACAACTGCCTGACCGAGGGGACATTTCTCTATATACCTGCCTAATTGAGGGGACCTATACACCTACCTAATTGAGGGGACTTATATACCTATAAGTAAGGAGTTGCTGGAAGAGTAAGGTTTCTAAGATATGTGTCTAAATCTGCAGGCATGAGAGTTGTTCGGGAGAAGTCAGCATGAAAGTGTGAACCAGATGGAGAAGAAACCAGAATGTGAATAACTCACTGGAGAAACGTCACCTGCGAGTCACTAAATGGGCCTGAATTGTAATCTCATATATGTGCAAAGTGTAATGGTTTATATTCAGTAATAGTGTGAAGGCATTGTTCAGTCACTTTGTGGTGGAGATATGAGGTCATTGTGTGATGGCATTATTCAGTCACTTTGTGGTGGTGATATGCAGTCATGTTGTTGTGGTATTAATCAGTTAACTGTCTGCTGAGCACCTGTGTACACTGCTATCTACCACAATATGGTCACTGTATAGTGGAAATATGGAAGAGGGATGGGTTAAGCGGCTGTCACATCCCACATATTAATTATTGTGCGGCCCCGCTTCCCAACGTCACCTCCCTGCTTCGTGCCGACGTCATCGGCACTTTGCAGTAACTAAGCTATTTTTCAGTCGCAGTTTCGGCACTCTGTCTCAAAAAGGTTCGCCATCACTGCTCTATGATGTTTTACTTTCTGAATTTCCTGTGAGAATTAATCACCTGTTTTTACCATTTCAGTGGGACACAGTTTGTTATGTTGGGTTCTCATGGTATGCTTTGTTAGGTTCTTAATTTTCTCATAGTTTACAGTTTATTATTTGTTCGATCTAGCAGAAGTTTTTCTTAACATACTATCTGATATTTCTCATAGTGAATAAGCTTCTCATGTTTTGTCTGATATATGTTGTGTACTTGTGGCCTTGAGAAGCTTTCTCTTGACCCAGTAGTAGGCTGCTACGGAGGGAGAAGACGGAATTACAGGTTTGCATTCCATGCTTGTGTGATACTAGATTGTACAGGCCATTTTTAAAAAGGTATAAAAGGCTGGTGAAGTAGTTGCGAAGATGGAAGCTTTCCTATGGAGGGATCCCATCACAGTGTTGGGATTTTCCCAAAAAGCTGTATGTCTTAGCCACTGCTTCCCTTGCTGATGTTCAGGCAGCTAATGAAAATTAGCTTCATAGTGACATACGGTAAGTACTTAACTTTTGTACGTTGAATTTAATCTTTGTATGCTGAATTTTATAAGAGTGTACATCTAACCATACTTTATGTAATCACACTATTTTATGCTGTATAATCACCTAATTATCATATGATCATAATAAAATTGCATTGTATCCTAACTTGTAGCTTTCTCTAAAGATGATCTGATCCTTTCCTTTAAAAACAATACAACAGGGGAACGACATACGTGAGGAGTCCCTTTAATTATGTCACATAAAAAAAAGTAGTTCAATACAACCCACTGAGACTCTGCACCTGTACGATCTTTTTCCTAACCCTTTAGGGTCTGTCAAGCTATGAATTTCCTAGTACCATCATACTAATTTAACAACCAAAAACAGAAGGATATTCCTGCTAAGCAAAGTTGATCTACAGATCTCAACCCTCCAGAGTCACACCTGCGGAGTATGTATTCTATGGTCACCTACCTTACCATGGTGATGCCGTCTTGTGGAGAAAGCAAAATTGGTACAAAGAAGCACCAATGGTTTCTCTGCTTCCTCAAGTTGGAATGCAACAGACCGCCATACTGTGTAAGTCTTCATCCATTGCAAAATAGTCCACAAGTAGAGTCAACTTGGCATCTCAAAACAAGGATACTTCTTTTGTTCACAGTCCATCAGTGTCCTTTTGTGTAACTTGCACTTTTGAATACCTCTGATGGATTGTGAATAAAAGAAGTATCCTTGTTTTAAGATGCCGACGAATGATTCTACTTTTTCCTGTCGCCATCTTGCAGGAGTGGATGACGAAGCCACCTGGCACATCAACGATGCTCCCCCAGGCAATCATGTTCTTAGGCTTCTGGATACAGTCTGCTTAATACCTGCCATTGAAAACAGGAAAGAATTTGGGCTGACATTTTCACACCCCAAGCAGGGGCGTAGCTATAGGGGGTGCAGAGGTAGCAGTCGCTACCGGGCCCTGCAGCCTTAGGGGGCCCAAAAGCCTCCTGCCACTTAAGGAGACACCAGCGGCACTTGGTAGCTGTGGGGCCCATTTCACTTTTTGCACCAGGGCCCCGGAGCTTCAAGTTACGCCTCTGACCCCAAGGGTGTGCTGGGTTCTAAACCAGAGTCTGAACTCTGCACAGGCATGAACTAGTTGACAAAGGTTTGACAAAGAAAGTCTATTAACTATGCGAACCACACTGATGTAGTTTTTCTAGAAACATAGACTGGGTTTGTTAATGGGGGTTCCTCATCTAAAATGCTGCAATGGATGTAAAATAAAAAAAAAATTGTGAACATTTCAAAACAAAGCTTACATCCACCTAAGTTTAGGTCTAGTAGTACACCATTTGTTGATATATAGATAACACTGAAAACATGGGTCTCTGCTGCATCTGTAAACAACTACATATCATATTTAGACACTTTTGCAGCCTGATTAGTTGTATGTAATATTTCAGCAGGAGCTCTCTCCAAACAATTTAGTCAGCCTGGAGCGAATAAGCTTTAAATATCTGGTGATCTAGAGACTTAACTCTCAAATTGCCAGCGACAGGTAGTGACAAAACACCCTGGCTATGGGTATAATACAACATCAAGATGTCAACAGACCCAGTAAAGACTACGTTTGAAGCAATGTGACAAAATCTGTTCAGTCTGGGCAATTTGTTCCCAATCAAAAAAAACATGTCCACAGAATTTATCATGATACCCAGGAAAAATAGTCATGACTGGGATCTCAGTTTTCTCTGTGGACAAGGGAATCTGAAGCCGGCCATTAAGAAATGAAATGTTTCCACCAGTAACTTACATCGGTTGGTAATTTGGGGCACTATGAAAAGTCATCTAGGTACTAAATTATAGACCTGAAACTTGTCTTATCTCTCACCACAAGAAGGAACTAAACTCGTCAAAATAGTTGCACAATTTGGAGCAGCCCATGGGAAGGCAAGTGTTGAAATAGTAAAGACACTCAAAGGAGCACACAAACAGGTGGCAACATTGTGGGTGAACTAGGGAGCTGAAATGCAGATTTAATGTTAGATTTTGTAAAGTGGGCTCCATCTTCAGCCTTCCTGACTGATATGACTACCCAACCCAACCAGACATATAGCACATAGGTACCCTCCAGTGAAATACCATCATTTACCAAGGAGGCCATCAGGTGGGAAACAAGGTGTATAAGACAAAACTTCCCTGCTCCTTGAGAGGGACTCCTCCTAGGGAACATACCTTTAGATTTCGGCAAGATGGGGCAATGAACAGACAGCTTATGCCTGGTTCACATCTGTGTTGTGCTTTCTGTTGCTCGGCTTCGTTTGGGAGTCGAAAGAAAAAAAAAAAAAAAAAAGATGCCTATTCATTTCTACAGAGTTTTTAAGCTCTTAGTTTGCATCAGTGTGTCTCTGTTCCATCAGGTATCATTTTTGAGGAAATAGCGTAGTCTGCTGTGCTATTTCTTCCTTTAAAAAAACATATCTGACGGACAGGACTCTTCAGGTTTTACTTTTATTTATTTTTTTACATTCAAGTTAATGGTGAACAGATACAAACGGATAGCTGTCAGTTTGCACATCAGTTAACGGATCCACTTCCCTCCCCCCTATTCTGTTCACAATGGAAGACCTAACACAAGTGTGAACCAGGCTTCAGTCAGACTTCAATTTATCTGCGAAAATTGGATGCCAAGCTAAGTTAAACATAAAAAAAGTGATGAAAATCAAACAATAGGGCAGCTGCCCCTCTATTAAGAGTACAGTTTAAGCCAAAGATCCATTGCAGCTGTGTTCATTGGTGTTCTCTGGCTCCCTGTGCTGATTTTCATGATGCTTTAACTGGGGGAGAAGGCAATGTATTGCAGCATGGAACATCTGTGCACACACTTGCACAAGCAGTGAAACTTGCATTAGCCCTTATTTTTAGGGCTGATAAATGACCACTGGCCCTGGGTGGTTGTTGCCATGACACCAGTTGCTGTGGATGGAAAGAGTTGTCTGTTGCACCATTAACAAGCACAACCACACAGCTTTTACTTTATTGCTGCACCTGATCTCCAGATGCAACACTAAACAATTCCAGAACTCCTTGTCATATCTCCACAACTATGGCCCCTTATAAGTGACCATAAAATCCAGGGTACCAGTCACACATTGTCAGGTGTATAGATCCATAATACTGTGCCCCCAGAAAACACTATATGCACAGGTCTATGCCGCAGCAAACATAGGGAAAGAAAACCACATGTGAGTGGCAAAATAGATTTAATTGCAGCAACCACTTTAATGGGACAGTTAGGGTGCTTTCACACAGTGCAGTTTTGGTGCAGTTTTAACTGCACTCCAATGAAACTGCCTTTTTTACCAGCAAGCTTTCTTCCCTTATCTAAACTGTTTGGAAAGCGAGTAATCAATTAGTGTGTTTGTATCCACAAGACTTCAGACACAGTAATTGATTACTTATTTGAAACACCTTTCTGAATGATTTAGACAACTGAAAGAAGCTTGCTGGTAATAAAGGCAGTTTCATTGGAGCGCAGTTAAAACCGCGCTGTGTGAAAGGACCCTTACAATGGTAATCCCCACTTGTCAATTTATTTATACATCCCCGGGAAGAGTCAAATTTACATGTAAATAGTATTGAAAAGGTTTACTATTCATTACACTTACTTTTTCATTCACATAGGATAAAACCTTACTGATAATTTCATTGGAGACTGGGATCATATATTTGTCATATACTGAAGAAAATGCTATCTTCTTGAACAGTTCGACTGCCATGATGATATGTACCTGGGCTGGTGCTAGTTCTAATAAAGAAAAACAAAAATCTGTGAAATAAAAAAAAAAAACAATAGTGTTATACAATAGTTGTATACATGGTTTACTTTGAAAACATTTCCTGTTTGAAAGCTGATCCTATAAGCATCCTAGCAGAAGGTTAGATTACTCTGCCTTGGGATACTACTCTGCTTGATAAATTTTCCTTTTAATTTCCATCTTAATTTCCACTGTTCTGACCTCCAATAGACTTAGGCTAGGTGTACACTGTGTTATTTTGAACGGATGATGGCTCCGTTCTGATGGAAGGAGAACAAATGCGTTATCGTGTTCATTGACTAATTGAGGTGGACAGATGGGCAACGTGCATTGGCATAGTGTCTGTTTTTATACTTTCCTTCAAATATGCATTTAAATAGGTGGAGGACACAGGGTGCTGCCCTTTGTCAAGTTGAAAAAAATTGAATGTTTGCAATGGAAATTAGATCCTAGTGTTTGTGCCCATGTTGTAAATGTATACATCATTAAATATATAAACAAAGCTACCCAATTAAATTGCAAGGAAAAACGAGTAACACTCAATAGAAAAGCTAGTAAAATATGCAAAAAAAAATGATGTCAGTTGTCTGCTCCAAACAATGCGCATTTGTCATAAGTTTAACATATACATGTTTTAACTGATGGTCAAACATAGTGTGCACTGAGCCTTAACCAAGTAGGAGGCAGTATAGGCCCCAATGCTACTTGGGAGAGATATAACAGATGCAGATAACTAATGAGCAGGTGCTCACAAACCCATCCACTATGAGGGCAACTAAATAATAAAAAAAAACCTGCACATTGGTTAAGTGCCAGTTCATACCAGTATGCAGAAAAGTCACAATATCATACAAGTGGAGACTGCACAAGTACTGATAAGACAACCACTCACACCTTCTTGGTTGCTAGTATTATAATTGCATATAGATAATATGATACGAAGGATGTCACTTATACAGATACATGTGATGCACCATGCTGGCTTACAACGCCTCTACTATTTGATTTGGTGGGCTGCAAAGCACATTTCAAGTGTCCAACACAAAATACTGATACCATCTGCTTCTTAGTATTTAGTGCAAAAATTACATACAAGAAAAATATCATATATGAGGTGAGTTGATACAGTGGGGACTACATTTTGCAAGCTTGCAACCTGCATCAAGGGTATAGAGCACAGGTGTCAAACTGGGGCCCTCCAGCTGTTGGGAAACTACAACTCCCATCATGCCCACTGTGATAGATTAAACAAATGCATGATGGGAGTTGTAGTTTCCCAACAGCTGGAGGGCCCCAGTTTGACACCTATGGTATAGAGTGACATTGCTGCTCTGTTTTCCACTGCCATGCTCCCAACTGTTCCAGATTCAGCAGGACAGTCCTGGATTCCTATCCTATGAATTTAAGACACATACCGTGGATCCGTAAGGTCTCACAGCTTTCCACTGTGTGTATATATGTATCCTCAGGACGAACATAAGAAGGTGAAAACTGTGGTGGAGCACCCCCTGAAGTTCATCCCTGTGGCTGTAGCATCGTCTCTCCCTTGTTGCTGCACAACACAATCCAGTTGGAGGGTGCTGGTTACAGCTATAGGCATGATATGCAGGGGTGAAGAGAAGGGAGTTCAGAACTGTCATTTTTTTTAGTGTTTCCATTTTTCTACATTGTTGGATTGTATCTGACCAACATTAGATCCATTTTTTTAATAAAAAGATAGATGTTATTGGGGATTGTTTGATTAAATAAAGTATTTTTTACTACAATGTTAGTGTTAAAAGGTATCTGACACACACCTCTTCATTACCATCACTGGGATTTGATGTCAGCCAAAGGCTAATGCAACCTGTCACTATTACTAAAGAAACCAATACTGGAGGTGTACAAGAAAGAGCCCATATATCATCAGAAAAAGGCTATCAAATGTGATGGTCTGCTTCTGGAGTGGCTGTTTGCTGGTATTTTTATGAGTGGAAAGGTGCCAATATCTATTGACCTTACCATCCTGATAATATCAGTTTGCAGCTGTTGGTTATGAAAACATGTTCTTTTTAAGTTATTTGACAAAATAAAAGTGTTACTTTGTTTAAGTGGTTTTTAATTTCTTTTAAAATGTCCCCACTCCCCTGTGCAAAAAAAAAAGAACTTTTAGGGGATGTTCACATGGCATTTTTGGACCCAAACACACATCTAACAATGTGCAGTGTGATTTACATTGCTTTCAATGTAAAACACACATCACTCGTTTGAACGCCGATGCGTGTTTTACACGTGTCTTTGTGATGCGTCTTTCGGATCCGTTCAAAGAATTGACATGTCAATTCTTGAGCCATTTGAAGCAGCAGACAACCTATTTAAAACTATGGGATATGTTTCTGCTGCAGCATAAACACATCCAAACATGCACCACCGTGTTGGATGTGTTTTACACATTGCATTTAAATACGTTTTTTTTTTTGGATCCGAAAAACTTATTCAAAATGCCATGTGAATATACGCTTACTGTGAGCCAACCACTGACCTCTACATTTCCTATTTGCGTGTATGGCTGACAGCCAAATTAAAGATCAGTGATGGACACTGGAGCTCCAGCAGCACTGCAACAGTATCAACAAGATAGTTAAGTTTATTTTTTTCATTTTAGTGCAGTGGGGAACATTTTAAAAGAAGTAGAAAAGCATGCCACCCTCCCCCTTTTTAATAAAAAAAAAACTAACTTTTGCAGTCACCCCAGAAGCAGACTATCAAACAACGTGGTCCATCTCTGATGGTAACTTGACTCTTCCCAATACCCCTTGTCCCCCTATAGTGTCAGTCTGACACTAATGATAAAAACAACTTTATTATAATAAAAACTTCCAGAAAAATGGGACATTATTTACTCAAAGACACAACCACAAGGCCATACTTACAGCTCAATGGCAGGACTAAAGACTGAACCTAGTAGGAGGCAACACAAGCTCCTGTGCTACATGGGAAAAATATAAAGGTGTATATAACTAATGAACAAAAGCTCAAACATCCCATCCACTAGGTGAACAATCGGATTAAAAAAAAAAAAAACACTGCACCTTAAGTAGGTTCCAGTTCACACCAGTATGCAAAAAAAGTCTCAGGTATTATAATTGCACATATATAAGGCAATACAAAGGGTGCCATTTATACAAATATGTGTGGTGCACCACGCTGGCTTACAGCTTATGATGCCTCTACCATTCAATTAGGAAGGCTGTCCAGCACTTTTTGCGAGTCCAACACAAAATACTGACACCCTCTGCTCCCCAGTATTTAGGGCAAATAAATGACATAAAATATCAAATATGAGGTATTGATACAGTGGCCACTATACATAACCTCATAAAGGCTCATTATTTTTTGCAAATTGTTACCCTAACCATTTACAGGAAAAGGAGACATGATTTACTCAAAAACACAACAGCAAAGTCATACTTACAGCTCAATGGTTGAACTACAGACTGAACCCAGTAGGAGACAACACAAGCCCCTGTGCTACATGGATAAGGTAAAACAGGTGCAGGTAATTAATGAGCAAAAGCTCACACACCCCTTCACTAGGGGAATCACATGTATCTATATAAGTGGCACCCTTTGTAGTGATTTAGCTACATGCAATTACAATACCAGCAACCACCCTCCTCATACATTGTTGGCTAAAGTAGCAAGTAACAACTCACAGAAAAAAGAGATAATAGGAATATAGAAAACCGTCTCACAGATCAAAAGAAAAATTCCTAAAACAATAATCTTTAATAGATATGCATTAAAATAATTATCCTTTATATATAAAAATGGCCTCACACATATAGCCACTATACAAATATGCAACTGTATATGTATAAAGTACCCGGTGTATATCAGTACCTAAATACAAAAGCAAGTGGACAATGTCTAGCTAATCACAGCAAAAAAGACATTGTACCAAATACCTATTAGCAGGGAGAAGTGCCCCTATAAGAGGGAGGAAAATGTGGTCAAAAACTCACGGTTCTGAAGACCTTGTCACAGTAGACTCCGTTGCCCCATTGGACCAGTATATACCATATAATAGAAAAAGCACTATCGCTATCACTATACTAGTCCTATCCAGATAGAGCACTCGCCCCGAAAAGGGCGACCCCACCTCTCATCATGCCATCACCTGGACCATCATCATCTCTCATCACAGATGTATAATTATTATCCCCTGATGAACCATATCTTGGGGAAACGCGTCGGGACTTATGTCTGTGTTCTTTATGTATGTTACTGTATAATTTAGCTAGTTAGGGTGAGTCGCCGAGAGGTGGGGTCGCCCTTTTCGGGGCAAGTGCTCTCTCTGGATAGGACTAGTATAGTGATAGCGATAGTGCTTTTTCTATTATATGGTATATACTGGTCCAATGGAGCAACGGAGTCTACTGTGACAAGGTCTTCAGAACCGTGAGTTTTTGACCACATTTTCCTCCCTCTTATAGGGGCACTTCTCCCTGCTAATAGGTATTTGGTACAATGTCTTTTTTGCTGTGATTAGCTAGACATTGTCCACTTGCTTTTGTATTTAGGTACTGATATACACCGGGTACTTTATACATATACAGTTGCATATTTGTGTAGTGGCTATATGTGTGAGGCCATTTTTATATATAAAGGATAATTATTTTAATGCATATCTATTAAAGATTATTGTTTTAGGAATTTTTCTTTTGATCTGTAAAGTAGCAAGTACTACAAACTATTACAATGCTGACAAACCCTGACATGCTTTTCGAACCTCTTCAACAGAAAGGAATGGTGTTACTACTCCCCCTGCTTAACCCTACTGTAAGAATTAGGTTATTGAAAACAATATTAATAGTAAAGGAAAATGATATTGAATAACAAAAGTGTGTATAAAGAGAAAAATATTATATGCAGAATTAAAAACAATGTATAATCGGTAAATCATGGTGAAGTATTTTATAGCAAAAGTTAGAGAATCATGCATACAAGATAGATATTGACAGCAGAACCAACACTAAAACCCGAATAATGGTCCTAATAATTAAGCAGAAATTTATCGTAAGAGCCAATAGAACAATATTTGAGTAATAGGGAATACATGTCCACACCAGGGGCAATCTGCTTTACTGCATAATAAAATAATTAGCCCTTCCTATGCAGTCTTTTATCCACAGGTAACAGAAGGGTAGCAAATGCAGGATCCCCACATTTAGGCCATGTTCACACGGCTTAAAATGGGCCATATTTCGGTCCGTAATTACGCACCGGAGTGCGCAAATTACGGGCTGAAAACGGCCCAGTCATTACGGTAATCCACAGTTCTCATAGAGAACTATGGATTACGTCTCCTCTCCCTGCTCGGCGAATCCACCGGGCGGGGAGATAAGTGACATGTGAATTACCAGCGGCGTATACGCGCCGCTGGTAATGAAAGTCTATGGGCCGGCGAAGTGCCGGCCCCCCGCTCACTCCCCCGCCCCGCCCCCGGCCACACGGCGTAATTTCGGGGCGTAATTACGTCCCGCAGTTAAGCCGTGTGAACATAGCCTTAGGGTATGTTCACACGGCGTGTTGGATCTGTTGTTGGATCCGTTTTGGATCCGAAAATCGCATTCAAAAGCGCTGCGTCAATCGGACCCAAAACGCATCCAACACGCAGGTGCGTGTTTGGCTGCGTTTTTGCTGCAGCAGAAACAAACCCTATAGTTTAAAGTAAGGTGTCTGCTGGGATCAAGAATTGACATGTCAATTCTTTGAATGGATCAGAAAGATTCAAGCATTGGCGATCACTTGTCTGAACGCAGATGCATGTTTTACATTGAAAGCAATGTAAAATCACACTGCACATTTAAGATGCATGTTTGGGTCCATTTAGGGTCCGAAACAGGGATCCAAACACACATCTAAAAACGTATGTAAAGACGGATTCAACACGCCATGTAAACGTACCCTTACTGGGGAAAATGTGGGAGAAGGAAGGGCGTTAAGGATTTTTTAAGCTTAGTTTCCCCTACTGATGAAGGCTTTGAAACCCCTAAGGCAAGAATCAATCTGCCCTAAGGAAGATTTCATTTCTGATCCCAAAGGTAACATCAGACTGTATCTAGATACTGTATTTTATACAGCTACATATGTATGAATATTATTAATATTATTATTATTATTATTAAGTAGTATGAGTATGTGTTGGACAACAATTCCCAGCAACCCCACAGCAATATTTGTTTAATTGTACTGCTCTGTTTAACCCCTTAAGGACCTTGCATTTTTTTCTTTGGTTGACACATTCGTTTTTTCATCCTCGCCTTCCAAGAGATAACTTTTTTATTTTTTTACCTACCTAGACATATGAGGGATTTTATTTTGCTGGACAAGATGTACTTTATAATGGTTTTATTCACTGTATCATAGAATATACTGGAAACCGCAAAAAAAATTGTGTAACAAAATGTGACAAAAACGTACTTGCACCATGTTTGCGTATACTCTCTGATATAAATGATGTGTTCTTTGTATTCTGCAGGTTGATACGATTCTGGCAACACAAAATACGTACGAGTTTCATTACCTTTTGGTACTGTAAAAAATAATCCAAACATTTTTGAAATTTGCCATTTTATGCAACCAATAACTTTTTGGAACTAACACCTACGGACTTGAGTGGGGGTGCATTCTTTGTGGACTGAAGTGTACTTTTTTATTGGTACCAGTTTGGAAAACATGCAACTTTTTTGATCAAATTGAGAGGATGTGAAATGACCAAAATAACAAAATTTTGGCATCTGGAATTTTTTTTCTTCTACAGTGTTCACTGTATGGGATAAATTATGTTAGATTTAAATAAATTGGATTTTTTCGAATGTGTTGATACCAAATATGTGTAACTTTTTTTTTTTAATTTGTAAAATGCCAAAAGGAGGTGATATAAACTTTTAATATTTTTTCATTAAAACTTTTTTTTTTTTACTTTAACATTGAATTCCTCTATAGTACTTCATCAATGGGGGGTGCAATTGTTTATACAGCCTAATGCATTGTATTACAATGCATTAGGGTGTACAAAGATGGCGCTTTTACTACTTCCTGCTTGGGGTGGAGTGTAGTAAAACAGAAAACATGGCAGTGAAGAAAGACTTCACAAGGCTTCCAGCTGCCATGTTAACCAATCAAAACCCTGCAATTTTGCTGTGGGGGTTCCAATTGAAGTGAGGAACGGTGCGCTGGCACCTTTTCTCATTCATTTAGACACCACAGCGTCTAAAGGGTTAAACAGCGCAGGATGGTGATCCCGTTACATAGCCCCTTAGCGACCCTGGGAAATACTCATATGTCCAGGGTCATTTAGGGGTTAATTGTATGTGTTGGACAACTATTCCCAGAAATCCCACAGCAATATTTGTTTCATTGTACTGCTTTGTTAAATGGTATGTGTAGATTTCATCCCAGCTCTGTCTAAAATAATTACTCTGTGTTTATTTGTGTAGCCATTGATCCCAGATATTGCCCTTGAAGTATCTTGTCTCTGCTGACCCATTTGTAACTCCACCCATTTATGACACCTGGGTTCACTGATGATATCAATGAACTCCACATAGCATAGTTTAAGTTAGAAAGCTCAGGTCAATTTGACCAATGGTCAGTTTGCCATCCATTGCAATGCCATATATGGAAGTGATAAATTTGAAAGTGACTATGCAGAAATATGAGAGAAATTGGACAGAAGTGGGCAGAAGGGAGCCAGAAGGATCGCCATTATTGTAACTGGTCTTTTTGAAATACACCTTGTTCACCATGCTCCCTATTGCTATCTACCTTGCAGCCATCTGCCTCCTATACTACCTCCCAGTCATGACCCCTGAGAATTTTATCCATATTAGCTCATCCCTTCTTCCCTCACCAAAGTATTTATCCCATACACTATTTTCCCTTTTCAACTACCCCAAACCACCTGCTTACATATTGCCACACAAAAGCTGCTCATATACATCACTGAACCATCTGCTGTCACTTTTTATTCTGCTTCTCGCTGCCATGGACATCTCTCTGAACCCCGGCTCACCCTCCTTTGCTGTTAAACCCAAAAGGGTTTTGCCTCCCATACAAACCCTGCTAAACTGCTTGCTATTTGTTGTACATCTTTTCCTGCCCATTTTAAGAGTGTGTTTTGGAACGCCCGATCTGTCTGTAACTAAATCACTGCTGTTCATGACCTGTTCCTCTCTAACTCCCTCAACCTGCTAGCTCTCACGGAAACATGGCTGCAGTATTCTGATACTGCTTCACCTGCTGCTCTCACCTATGATGGCCTACCCTTCACCCACACCCCCAGACCTGAGAACAGGCAGGGCGGAGGAGTTGGCATACTTCTTTCTCCACACTGCACATACCAGGCCATTCCTCCTGCACCCTCTGTCATGGGGGCCGCGGGCACCGCTGCACCCCGCGGCCTCCCCCCTGCCCGCAGGGGTCCCGGCGCAGGTGCCGCGGGTGCCCGCGACCATCCCCCTGCTCCCCGGGCACCGGCACTTACCATCCACGCTCCGGTGAACGCTGCCCCTGTCTGTTCCGGCAGCCGCGCGCGTGCCCGTGTCCTAAGGCGTGCGCGCGAGATGGCTGGTCTGGATTTAAAGGGCCAGCGCCCCAGTAATTGGTTATTGCTGGGCGCTGGTCCTATTTAAGGAACACGCCCCCACCACACTTTGCCAGTTCGTTGGTGTGCGTTTAAAAGAGTCTGAGAGTTTGCTAGTCCTGTCTGATTATCCGTGTACCAGTCTGTTCCGCTACGTTTCCTGACCTTGCCTGTTTCCCGCCTGCCCTGACCGTCTGCCTGTCTCTGACCACGAACCTCTGCCGCCTGCCCTGACCTTCTGCCTGTCCCCGACTATGCCTCTGGATTACGTTTCTGTACCACGCACTACCCCGGCCGCCATCGCTAGCAAGTCACGTCAGGGGTAACGACCTGGTAGCCTCACGCCGCAGCAAGTCCATCCCGCTTTGCGGCGGGCTCTGGTGAAAACCGGGGGCTACTTAGACTCCGTTCCCTGGCGTGGCTTACACCAACGCTAGCGGTGGTCCAGCGAATCCACCATACCCGTTACAGTACGAACTGGCCATGGATTCCGCCAGGGTACCTCTGCCTGAACTCCGGGACGTTGCGACGGCCGTCGCCCAGCAGAGTCAGCGTATCGACCAGCTCGTGGCCATGATGCAGAATCTTGCAGTCCGTCTACCGCCATCTGCGGCTGCTGCCGTCTCGGCTGCGCCAGTTGCTCCGGCAGCCTCGGTCCACCCTGCACCTTCATCGGGACCTTCTCTGCATCTACCACTCCCCTCTTGCTATGTTGGAGACCCCAAGAGGTGCAGAGGCTTCATCAGTCAATGCTCCATCCACATCGAGATGTTGGGACATCAATTCCCTACTGAGCGGGCTAAAGTCGCCTTCATTATTAGCCTCTTAACAGGCGAAGCTCTGGCCTGGGCCACCCCGCTATGGGATCGAGGAGATCCGCTCACGGCTAATCTGCAAGCCTTCCTCCAGGGGTTCCGTACTGTCTTCGAGGAACCTGGCCGTACCTCCTCCGCTGCTGCAGCTCTGCTTCGCCTCCGTCAGGGTGATTCTACGGTGGGACAGTACTCGGTGCAGTTCCGCACGCTAGCCTCAGAACTCGACTGGAACAATGAGGCTTTGGTGGCGACCTTCTGGCAAGGCCTCTCGGGACGTGTTAAAGATGAGCTTGCGGGTCGGGATCTGCCATCCTCTCTGGACGATTTGATTCGGTTGGCCACCCGGATCGACATTCGCTTTGCTGAGAGACAACAAGAGCTCCGCCTCCAACGCGAGCTTACTCGACCACGCCGGCTACCTCGCTTAGCTCCTGTCTTCCAGCACCCTCCACTTCCTCCACCAACGCTTCATGAGGACGAACCCATGCAGGTGGAAAGGGCTCACTTGACCCAGGAGGAACGCTCCCAGCGTCGTCTGAAGCAGTTATGTTTCTATTGTGGCGGCTCTGGCCACTTCATTGGGGACTGTCCAGTGCGTCCGGGAAACTCTCGCACCTAGGGCTCGCAGGAGAGGCATCCCTAGGTGTCAGTGCGGCCTCTCCCCGTCTGACCATTCCGGTACTTTGTGGAACTTCGCCGGACAGTACCTTTCAGGCCACCGCCTTCCTGGACTCAGGGTCCGCTGGTAACTTTATCAGCCATGCGCTGGTGTCTCAGTTCCGGCTTCCAGTGACCCCTCTGCAGAAACCCATGTTTGTCTCCTCTGTCAGTGGCGAATGCCTCAAGGATGCCATTCGGTTCTGCACTGCGCCCCTCACCCTGCAGATAGGCGCGCTACACCAGGAAACTGTGAAACTTCTCGTGCTGCCTCGTTCCTCTTCAGAGATCCTTCTGGGCCTTCCCTGGTTGCAAGAGCATGCTCCGACCCTAGACTGGAACACAGGCGAGATTCTTCGTTGGGGCCCGGCATGTCACTCACGATGCCTGCTGGCACTCCGCCCTGCTCTGCGGTCTGCTTCTGCAAAGCCTACGAAGTCTCTGCCAGGTCTGCCTGCTCCTTACCAGGACTTTGCCGACGTCTTCTCCGAAAGACAAGCCGAAACTCTGCCCCCGCACCGGCCCTTCGATTGCCCTATTGATTTGCAACCCGGTACTACTCCTCCCCGAGGCAGAGTTTACCCTCTTTCAGTCCCGGAGACAAAGGCGATGTCGGAGTATATTCAAGAGAATCTCCGCAAGGGCTTTATACGCAAGTCGTCCTCGCCTGCGGGAGCCGGATTCTTCTTTGTCGAAAAGAAAGATGGAACCCTCCGGCCCTGTATCGATTACCGTGGTCTAAATAAGATAACCATAAAGAATCGATACCCCCTGCCTTTGATCTCAGAGCTATTTGACCGCCTACGTGGCGCAAATTTTTTTTCTAAATTGGATCTTCGCGGTGCTTACAACCTGATTCGTATCCGAGAAGGCGACGAATGGAAAACAGCCTTTAACACCCGTGATGGCCACTTCGAATATCTCGTCATGCCATTTGGCCTCTGCAACGCTCCGGCAGTTTTCCAGAACTTCGTCAACGAGATCTTCCGCGACCTCCTCTATGTCTGTGTCATCGTTTACTTGGATAACATTCTGATCTTCTCTCCTGACCTGAAGATTCACCGCCATCACGTCCACCTGGTGCTCAAACGTCTCCGAGACCATCAGTTATATGCCAAATTAGAGAAATGCCTGTTTGAGCACACCTCGTTGCCCTTCCTGGGGTACATCGTCTCGGATCAAGGACTCCAGATGGATCCTTCTAAGCTACACAAATTAATTAGGCTGTGAACATCCATATATTTTGAAAAATGTAAGCATAGGTGCACACTGGTAAGGCAATAGCATACATCTAATAAAAATATCAGTGGCACACTCCCTGAGAGGTTGTAGTCTGAATGGACTCCTAGTGAGGTAACATGTTAGTGTTAGGGACTCACCTGTGCTGGGATCCCCTTGACGCTTTTGGGAGGTGAGCTTAAAAAATTCTTGATCAAAAACTGTAAACTAAGAATCCCAGGTTTTCATATTTTCCTTAGCAGTAATGCATTTTCAAAAATTCCTATATACCTTGATGTTTTACTTAGTTTTGTAGTGTGCCACTGATATTTTTATTAGATGGATCCTTCTAAGCTGTCTGCAGTTTTACAGTGGCCTCGACCAGTGGGCCTTTGGGCTATCCAACGTCTTCTAGGCTTTGCGAATTACTACAGACAGTTCATCTCGCACTTCTCCACGCTCGTGGCCCCGCTGAAGGCACTGACGAAGAAAAACGCCAACCCCAAATCCTGGCCTCCAGAAGCTCAAGAAGCCTTTGAGCATCTCAAATCCGCATTTGCTTCGGCGCCTGTGCTATCTCGCCAGGACCCCCCTGCATCCGTTCGTTCTTGAGGTGGACGCCTCTTCAGTAGGTGCAGGAGCTGTCCTCTTACAAAAATCTGCCTCCGGAAAACTGCGTACTTGCGGATTCTTCTCAAAAACCTTTACGCCAGCCAAGCGAAATTATTCGTTTGGAGATCGTGAACTATTGGCCATAAAATTGGCCCTAGAAGAATGGCGGCACTTGCTGGAGGGAGCTCCCTTCGAAATCTTCACGGATCACTCTATCTTCAATCTGCTCAATGTCTAAATCCTCGTCAAGCCAGGTGGTCCCTCTTCTTCGCCCGCTTTGACTTTTTCCTTCACTTTCGGCCAGCTGAGAAGAACGTCAGGGACGATGCCCTTTCTCGATCCTCGGACACTGTGGGCTCAGAAGCGCCTTTGCAGCACATAATTCCGCCAGAACGGCTCCTCACGGCGGCCCCCGTGGAGCTTAAACATCTGCCTCTGGGAAAGACCTACGTCCGCCCTGCCATGCGGCATCGTATTCTAAAGTGGGGACACTCTTCCCGAACTGCTGGTCATCCGGGAGTGCATAAGTCTCTGCGATTAATCTCTCGCTATTACTGGTGGCCCACCCTTGCTCATGATGTTAGAGATTATGTCCTGGCCTGCACCTCCTGTGCTCGTAACAAGGTCCCTCGCCTCAGACCCGCGCGTCTGCTCTTACCTCTCCCAGTGCCTGAAAGACCCTAGTCCCATATAGCCATGGACTTCATTACCGACCTCCCGGCCTCATCGGGTAATACGGTAATTTGGGTGGTGACCGATAGGTTCTCTAAAATGGCTCATTTTGTCCCTCTGCCCGGGTTACCCTCCGCCCATCAATTGGCCCAACACTTTTTTCAGCACGTTTTTCGACTACATGGGCTCCCGTTACATATCGTCTCCGATAGGGGGGTCCAGTTTGTGTCAAAATTCTGGCGGGCTCTGTGTGCTCAGTTACAGGTTCAGCTGGACTTCTCGTCGGCTTATCACCCTCAAACCAATGGGCAGGTAGAGAGGGTTAACCAAGTGTTGGGGACCTATCTGCGACATTTTGTATCCGCCCGTCAGGATAACTGGTCGGACCTCCTCCCCTGGGTGGAATTTTCATACAATTCCTTGGACTCTGAGTCCGCAGGAGCCTCTCCCTTTTTTGTTGTCTTTGGGCTACATCCCCGCCCGCCTCTCCCTCTGCCCACCTCGTGTGACGTTCCTGCCGTGGATGCCCAAGTACGGGACATCAAGTCTCTCTGGCAGGTCACACGTCAGGCCCTTCTACGGGCCTCCTCTCGCACCAAAGTCCAGGCCGACAGGTACCGGAGACCTGCGCCCATATTTAAGCCAGGTGACAGGGTTTGGTTATCTGCCAAGTACATTCGTTTCAAAGTGCCCAGCTACAAGTTGGGTCCTAAGTATTTGGGCCCTTTTGTGGTACTTCGGCAGTTAAACCCGGTGTCCTACAAGCTCCGCTTGCCTCCCACTCTGCTTGTCCCGAACTCCTTCAATGTCTCGCTCCTCAAGCCTGTGGTGCTGAATCGCTTCTCCCGAGGATCTGTCTCGCCTTCTCCTGTGGCCGACTCTGATAACATCTTTGAGGTCAAGGAGGTGCTGGCGGAGAAGACAGTGAGGGGGAAGTGGTTCTTCCTTATCGACTGGAAGGGGTTCGGGCCTGAGGAGCGTTCGTGGGAACCTGAGGCCAACCTGTCTCCTGACCTCCTTGCTAGGTTCCCAAAAAAGAGGGGGAGACCTAAGGGGGGGGTACTGTCATGGGGGCCGCGGGCACCGCTGCACCCCGCGGCCTCCCCACTGACCGCAGGGGTCCCGGCGTGGGTGCCGCGGGTGCCCGCGACCATCCCCCTGCTCCCCGCGCACCAGCACTTACCATCCACGCTCCAGTGAACGCTGCCCCTGTTTGTTCCGGCCGCCGCGCACGTGCCCGTGTCCTAAGGCGCGCGCTCGATGGCTGGTCTGGATTTAAAGGGCCAGCGCCCTGGTAATTGGTTATTGCTGGGCGCTGGTCCTATTTAAGGAACACGCCCCCACCACACTTTGCCAGTTCGTTGGTGTGCATTTAGCAAGTCTGATAGTTCGCTAGTCCTGTCTGATTATCCGTGTACCAGTCCGTTCCGCTACGTTTCCTGACCTTGCCTGTTTCCCGCCTGCCCTGACCGTCTGCCTGTCTCTGACCACGAACCTCTGCCGCCTGCCCTGACCTTCTGCCTGTCCCCGACTACGCCTCTGGATTACGTTTCTGTACCACGCACTACCCCGGCCGCCATCGCTAGCAAGTCACGTCAGGGGTAACGACCTGGTAGCCTCACGCCGCAACAAGTCCATCCCGCTATGCGGCGGGCTCTGGTGAAAACTGGGGGCTACTTAGACTCCGTTCCCTGGCGTGGCTTACACCAACGCTAGCGGTGGTCCAGCGAATCCACCATACCCGTTAAACCCTCCCTTATTTTCTTTCAGAGTCGCAGTTGTGTACAGGCCCCCCGGCTCACCCCGCCAATTTCTTGATCATTTTGCTGCCTGGCTTCCTCACTTCTTTTCTACTGAAATGCTCACTCTCATAATGGATTATTTCAACATCCCCATTGATGACACCATGTCTCCTTCCATTTCTCAGTTTCTTTCACTAACATCTCAGCCACAGCTTCCCTATCTGGGTCATTAAAGAGTACCCCTAAAGCGGCAAAGAACCTGTCCACAGAAGACAGTTCAGGTGAGTCATGCGGTAACGAAAATGCCCACTCCTGGGGGGGACCCTGCAGTAAGGACATAACAATTCCCACCCTTTGTTCCTCATTCCCTGAGGTAAGTGGGCGGAGCCTGAAATACAGGCGACAACCCTCTCTAAATGCCACAAAGGCCCTCCTGTTACCTGCAAACCTGTCAGGCAACTGGATAGGGGGTTCCACAGGAGGGGAAGGTAATGCAGGGACCCTCTGACTTGGGGTAGCCTCCTGTTGTTCTACCCTCAGCGCCAGATCCTGGACTAGCTGGGTTAGCCCCTGCATCTGCTCTACCAGAGCTGTCATGGGGTCCATAGTGAGGGTAGAGCAGTAACGGTTTCGGCCTGTGATAATGTCACGTCAAGGGAGGTGCAGTGAGCCCTAACTGGAACCCAGCCCACTGTCCCTGCCTACTTGACGTGCTGCTCTAAGCGGCAGACGGCAACTGGGCGAAAGTCCCTGTACTGCTAAAGTGCTGGGGCCGTCAGAAGGAAGAATAGTCAAACAGTCCAGGTCAATATCAAATAGGAACGCCAAAGCCACAAATCAGAACCAGAGGAATAAACGTAAACAAGCCGAGGTCAAAAGCCAAACGGAAGCAAAGCACAAAATCAGGAGACAAGCCGGAGTCAGGAGAACAAGCCAAGGTCAGGTATACTGGTTAGCAAAACAACAACACAAAGAACAAGAACCACAAGGTAGCCAGGAATATCACAGGCGCAGCAGTCAGCTTTCAGGGAGTTTAAATGGGATTCCTGGATACCGCCCCTGCAGCTGATTGGTGTGGCCTCCGGGTCCTCCCATTGGCTGGTGCACTCTCCCCCTGTCAGGAATGGCTGGGCCCCTGTCACTCACAGAGCTGTCAGCAGCAAGTGTATCAGGGAGGGAGCGCACATCAGCTGTTGCAGACTGTCTGCAGTCTGAGCACAGCTTAGCCCTGATACCCACTACCTGCCCTAGTGAACCCATTCCCTCCCACCGTGTCCAGTCTATTTCTCCGGCTGTCCTCTTTCACCTAACTGCAATTTTCAACCTCTTTCTCTACTGGGATCTTTCCATCTTCGTTTAAACACACTGGGGCAGATTTATCAAGGCAGTTGCGTCAGAATTATGGCTCAATTTGCGCCAAAAACAAGCTTTTCACCCAATTAACTATGTGTTTTAGACAGTTTCAGGCGCTTTGCGCCTCGTCCGACAAAGGGGGCGTGACATTGTAAAAATAGGTGTGGTTTTGTGAGAAGGGTGTGACTTAAATGCAACAGAAAAAGCGCCAACTTAATTTTGGTACAAACCTAGACTAGACAGTTCTAATTGGGCCCCAGATTTTTAACACTGTGAAAAATGTGGCGCATTGTAGTGTCTAGTCTAACTTTACCCTTTTAAAAAATCAAAAACCCTATTGATAAATCAACCCCACTGTTAAAAAATAGAGATGGGGAAATCGATTAAACGAATGGAATTCTTTTTAGAATTTCGGGGAAAACTTCGGTTCGGAACGAAGTCGAACTTGGGGTACTTGGGTGAACGAAAATTGTGCTTTTGATTTATAAAAAGGGTGCGAGCACATGGTGTACGGGGGAAAGCACTTGGGAGGGAAAAAGGGATAGCCCGCATGACATGTCAGGGTGAAGCCATCAGAGACCGGCGGGGTTCTGTGACTCACCCGCCCCATATAAGTCGGGCGCGACGCCCGGGGGCTCACACTCCCCTCCCTGTGTCTCAGGGAAGGTGCTCCCGGTGTAGTTTACTGAAGAATTGATTTTTTTAAGCGATTTCTGTGGGTTCTAGTTGTTTCCCGGTGTTCTCTTAATGTTTTATTTTTAATTTTTTGGGGTATTGGATCTGAAATCCCGTGTGCGTCCCTGCAGTGCATATACATTCAATTGAAGTGGGGTCTAAGCCCGGGTTTCCCTTTGTATTCATTTAAAGAAACAGCGTTTTTACAATACAAATACCATTCATTTTTTTGGGTGCTCAATTCTATTGCGCAATTTAAACCAGGGGTTAATTAAGGGTTTTTTCTGGGTGCTGACCCCAGAAACCCTTTTTTTTCAACGCCAAAATATATACTTTTTCCCGTGCCTAATTCAAAGCAAAGGTTAATTACAATGTTTTTTGTTGTGTGGGGGTAGAAACACGCAATTTTGCACGTACAAAGCTACTTTTTGTGCGGCCCCAAATTTTTTGGCCAAATTTTCATCCCGGGGTTAAATTAAACGTTGTTTTGCTGGTGTGCTGACAAAAATAAACCGTCTTTTTCACGCCAAAAAATATACATTTTTCCTGTAGCCTAAATTTCCAAAACAAAGGTTAATTACAACTGTATCCTTTTTTGTGTGGCGTAGAAAAACCCCAAT